>MU223097.1:401731-426438 GCA_018584345.1 Thuja plicata | reverse complement strand
CAACAGGTCGAATCACGCAGACAGGCAGGATGAATAACTCATATTCAGTCTTGGCTGTACCTGGTGAAGAAGGACTATGTTGAAGTGTGTGGTTGATTTAGAAGGCCAAAATTAACTCATACAAATATACTTAATAAAAAATTGGGTGTGAGAGAAATATGGGGTGTTCCAGCTTCTGGAGCCTCAGGAGGTGTAGGCTTTATTTGGGACCCTAGATCTATGACTCTCTCGGGCTTAGAAGAACATGCTAATTGGTGTTGTGGTAAGGTTTCTAGACATCGATCAAACATTCAATTCTATGTTATGAATATATATGGACCTATTGTGAGTATAGACAAGGAAAGAGTGTGGAAAGAAATTGAAATAAAATTTAGGGAATTTGGTCAAGATACAATAATAATAGGAGGAGATTTCAATATGATCACTAAGTTATCAAAAAAAAGAGGAGGCTCTGTCCTTCTATCTAAAGCTACCATGAAATTCAATGATTGGATAAGCAAGAATCAGCTATGTGAGATAACCACAACTGATGAATTTTACACTTGGAATAATCGAAGGAAAGGATTTAGTTTTATAGCTGAAAAATTATATTATTTCTTTGTTAAAGGAGATTTTTCTTTACTCCCATTTACTTTATCAACTAAGGTTCTTCCATTTTCAGGCTCCGACCATTTTCCGGTAGAATTAAAAATCATAACAGACAAAAGTCTAGAATTTTAAATTTGAACAAATGTGGCTAAAAAATGAAGATTTTTTAGAAATGATTAAGGACTAGTGGGAGGAAATTGTAATTGCAAGATCCAAGCTCTATCAGATAGTTAACAAACTCAAAATCATTAAAATTAGATTGAAAGCATGGAATAAAGTAAGTTTTGGCAATATTTTTGAGACTAAAATCTTCCTTGAAACTAAAATGAAATCCTTAAATAAAAAAGTCATGATAAAGGGGATGGACTCCATCCTTTATGAAGAAGAAAGACTCCTATTAAGTAAATATGAGGATGTATTAGCTAAAGAAGAGATCTATTGGAGACAAAAATCCAGGGAGACTTGGTTAGCTGAGGGAGACAAGAATACAAAATTCTTCCACAATAGCACAAAGCAATGAAGATGTATTAATAGGATAACATCCATCAAAGGGAAAGGAAATAACTGGGTTGAGGATCCAAAAGAAATAGCCAAGGAAGTTGTGGATTACTTTAAGGAGATCTACCTTAAGGAAGCTTTGCCTAATGCAGATATTAGTATTCTAGATAACATCCCTAAGGTTATTTCTAAAGAACAAAACCAGCTTCTCATGGCTAGATTTTCGAAAGAGGAAGTTGAAGCAATCCTGAACAAAATGAACCCAGATAAATATCCAGGGCCAGATGGCTTCCCAACATGTTTTTTTCAGAAGTGTTGGTACTTTATGGGAGATGAGATTACTGCTACACTAGATGGTATTAGGAATTCGGGGAACCTACTTAAAGAGGTTAATAACACCTTCATCACCCTAATTCCTAAAAAAGAAAACCCGGAAACATTCAATAATTTTTGACCTATTGCTCTTTGCAATACCTTATATAAACCTTTTTTCTAAAACTATGGTGAGTAGACTCCAAAAAATTCTCCCATATATCATAAGCGAGGAACACTCTGGTTTTGTTCAAGGTCGTTCAATTTATGATGGTATTATTATCGCCAAAGAAGCAATGCATTTTGTTAAAAACAACAAAAAACCAAGTATGCTTATTAAGTTAGACATAAAAAATACCATATGACAAGGTTGATTGGGTTCTTTTAACAAATTATCTGTTAGCTTTCGGTTTTGACAAAAGGTGGGTAGACCTAATTAAAACTTGTATCTCTACCCCTAAATTTTCCATTTTGGTCAATGGATCTCCTCAGGGATTCTTTGGGATTTCTAGAGGGATCCATCAAGGGGATTCGATTTCCCCTTTCCTCTTTATAATTATGACAGTAGCCCTAGGTCAAAGTATTAACAAAGAAAGGGAAGATAAACATATTCAGGGCGTCCAAATAACTATTGGGACTAATGCTAATTACCCACCAACAATTCGTGGATGATACAATGTTGTATGGGGAGAGCTCTGCTCAAGAGGCCAGAGAAATTAAAGTCATTCTAGACAAGTATTCTTTCACTTCAGGACAGGAAATTAATAAGGAAAAGTCTAAGATCTTCTTTTTCAATACAGAAACCTCCCATGCAAATGATATATGCAAAATTTTAAATTTTAAAAAAGGTTCCCTTCCTTGCAAATATTTAGGATTATATCTGGATCAAGATTCAAGATCATCTACTGGATGGAATCTCACAATAGAGAAAATAAAAGGTAGAATGTCATCATGGAAAGGTAAATGGTTGTCTTTGGCTGGGAGAACCATCATGATTCAATCTATTCTCTCAGCTATCGCTCTGTACCTTTACAATATGTTTTTCATATAAATTTTCCAGCCCTTTCCAGTGATCTTGGGAATCCTTTTATAGATTAGGATTGTGACAAGATTTGGATCAATTGGAATAAGGAAAAAATTAATGACTCACTAAAAATACAAAATAGCTAATGGAGTGATAACCACTCTTGTCACAATAGATATTCCAGAAATTTTGTCTTTTGACCACTTTGTACTTGCAACTGCTTCAAAGTTGCTCAGTGTGAGCCATCTAGAATCTGTTGTCTCTAATGTTGGTGATGTAAGATCGTTACTTTCAATTGTGTCAACCAACGTGTTGGGCTTCTTCGTCCACCTGCATGTTGTCACCTTCACCTGGATCAACTATTATTTACTTGTCTTTCCAAGAAGTGTACACCTCATCATTTGGCCAGTTGAAGTTGAGGACCTCATCTTTTCTGTTGTTAATTTCCTTCTAGGTGGTATATGCCTTCTCAATCTCATCTGACCAAAATGTGAAAAATGCTCTAGCCTTGCCAACTATCTCAACTGTTTGAACAAATAGTAATGTACTCTCCAATGTAATTATGCTATTGGTCCTTGTTGCCAAAGATTCATTCATCTACCGATGCCATATCACCTCATCTTTGATATTTCCATTTTTCTTGAAGAGATTTGGGAACATCTCATAACGATCCTTTGAATATTCCTTTTTTAGGGCCATTACCTTTATAATGACAATGCTCCTCCTTATGTCTATGTCCATGAGCAGTTTGACACATTTATGAGTGCCAATCAAGACTATGTCAACATCATTCTCCTATTTGCAAGTGGTGTGGAAGAATTTCAAATCTCCTCCCTTCCCTTTCCACTTGTCCACCAGTTGGTCTAATTGGTCCTTGTCTTCATTATACTCAATCATCATGTTAATAATTTTCTTACCTTGTGCATATATGGAAATAGGCACCAATTCATGTGTACAATGCATCAGGGAGCTATGTATCTTATCTACATATTTTTTCTTAACCCATGCCTCTGCTTCTCTGAAGGTTTCAGACTATTCCACCCATTCTTTCTTTTGTCTTTCCAGCTTTGCTCTTTCAGCTATCAGTCTGGGTTTTTCTTGCTCAACCTCCTCTAATGTGGTAAAAGTTGATGGTGCAGGGGAAGGAGGATAAGTGATAATGGGACTTGATGAGGAAGGCTGGTGAGGGTCCTGTGTTATCCTCCTTTGAGGTACAACTTGAACTATTTGTCTTCCCTCAAGAAAGTAATTTTGTTGTCCTTCTCAATAGACTTAATTTTTTCATCATTGTAAGCCTTCATGACCATCTCACATTTCTCAGTTAGCCTTTGGAATTCCTCTTCTTGTCTCTCATCCACCTTTAAACTTAACTTTTCAATTTGCAAGGTAAGGTTGGCTACATCCACACCTGATGTGTCTGAGACTCTTCTCACAATAAGGCTACCTGCCTGTTCAGCTTGATCCTCTTTATCAGACACCCTAGGGTTTTTCTTCCTCATATGCCACATGACAAGGGCTGCATGATCTTCACTAAATTTCACTCTTTTTTATGCTTGTCTTTCCTCTGTTTCATTTGCATAGATAGTCTTGGTCTCCTTTCTCACAACATCAAAGACAATGGCATCTGCAATATCCCACTCTGGGAGTATCAACACTCTTTCCTTCTTCACTAATACCCTTCCTTCCTCAGGAGTTATTTTTTCAAACTTGGAGATCATTTCCTGTTTGATCTCATTTTCAATTTCTTCCTTGCTCCTTGCAGGTTGCTCATCTTGTTTCTGTTGGCATTCCTCTTTAAATTCATCTATGTGGGTTCTCCACAAAAATTGTAGGAATGTCCCGGCCTTGACAAAATTGTCATCAGAAAGAAATTCATTGTTGGCCTATTGAGTTAAGGGATCCAATTCCTTCCCAGCATATTCTGCAATAGTTAAATCTAATGAAGAATGCTTTGGGTCCTCAGGCATCCCTTCTTGTAATTCTTGGGTTGTGACAATTATTTGTCCAGCATCTCCCATCTGTAGCAACTATTATGCTACTACTCGTTCATCAACACATAATGAAGATTTGGAAGGAGAATATACATTTTCCTATTGTTGTTGTTGTTTTTGTTCTCCCTCTACTCTTTGCCTCTTGGGGGATGGTAATGATTGTGTATGGGGGTCTAATGGTCTTTTCCCCTTTGGATCCAGGGTCTTCTCAGTTTGTGGAAATACTATACTATACCCTCTCCTCTGGTAAACCCCATATTTCCCTGGGGGAACATTTCTGGTTGGAGCTATCCTACTCATCATTGTCTTAGCCCTTTCTAGCTCTGTCTGTAAAATATTGGCCCTCTTCTGATTAAGTGCCTGCATAATATCTTCAAACATTTCCATCAACGAGTCTATCTTCTTGGCCCAAGGCTGAAAATCTTTCAAAGGGTCATATAACTTGTCAAAATGTTGTACAAAGTCTAGCTCTTCTTGTATGCCAGCCATTTCTCTTTCCTTATCTCTTGCTCTATCAAATCAAATTCATTCTTGATTATGTCCTCAAGGAAATTGAACTGATGATTCAACACCAGGCACTTTGTTTTTCTTTAAACATATCTTTGATGAAGGCCTTAGGGTCAGCACATCTTGAAACTGTGGTACTCAAATGGTAAGGGGCCATGTATTTATCTAGGTGTTTCCACCCTCCCTTTTTTATAATAAATTGATGTGCTTCTATAATTGTAGGAAAAATAGTTCCTTTTCCTCTTCCTGTCAGAGCTTCCTCCTGTAGACCCCTAATCTATCTTATTATCTCGGCCAATCCCAATTTGATAGGTACTCTGTATGGTAATATATAAGGAATTCCCCTGAAACCATATACTCTGAAAAATGTAGATACTGGGTAAAGAATGACATCTCCTCAATTATGTACTATTTTCAGTTCAGGGCTATACTCTCTAGGTCTCAACAATTGTAAAAGTGTTAGGGGCATGCTGGGATCATCATTCAACAACAATGTTCTAATTCTAGCAGCAAAATATCTATCAAAATTGATGTAATTTGCATCTTTGTTTTCCCATGACATGTCTGCATTCCATAGCTATACTGGCATTTCCTCATCATCTTTGACCCTTGTCAATTCCATCTCCTTTTCAAAATAGTCTGCCCATTAACAAAGAACACCATGTAAAATGTCTGGTTACCTTGCTATTTTGGATGCCTATTAATCCTTCATGTATAGAATCTGCCAGATATGGGGCAAAATAAAAAATTACAGCCAAATGGGGGTGCAATATTTGTACCATCATAAACATGTAATGAATGGGAATTTCTTCCTCTTCATCATCCCCACAAATATGACATAAGGCCCTGTACGTTCCTATGGCCTTTGGGGTGAAATAGTCCAGCTTGAAAGGCTCTTTAGTCCTCGGTGCTACCATGATCAAATCTCCAATTTTGTTGAAGTGTTCCTTTAATGGTCCATTTCTCAGATAATCCTTTTGTGCTTTATATATTTATGTGAATTCTTTGAAGTCAATTTTATCCATTTGAGTATCTTCTCCACTTAACTTGAATACTTCCCTGATTTCTTCTGCACTTATGCTGACCATGATTTCTCCATTCTTATCCCTAACCACCCTGGATATCTTATCATATTTATCTGCAATTTTCATAAGCATATCAACATCCATAAAAACCCCAGGCACCACTAACTTGCCTACATCAAATTTCCATATGTTGCTATTGGGAGAAAAAGCATTTCCTTGGACGAAAAGTACTTTGAATAGACCCAAACCAGTTATACCTATCTTAGCAATCCTAGCCCATTGTCCCAGATCGTACAAACCCTCACCAATTTTCAATTGTGGGCTTTTAGTTACCAATTCTTTGATCTGTGTCGAATCATTTGTCAACCTAGTTAACTACTGCAGAAGGTCGTCACATACATTTCTGTCCTGATAATTCACATGACCCTTGAATTCTCTCCTAGGTGCTATTTTGAAATTAAAACCTTTACAGTCTAATGATTCAACAACTTGATAGAATATAGTAATTGCAAGCCCTAATAATTCTTTAGAATTTGGAATTCAAACAAAACTCACACCAGAAATTTACCCATTCTACAAATAGCCTGGAAGTCAAAAATGTGATCAATGCAGCTTATTTTGCTCCACAAACTCTACAATTAGGATAACAAGTGGTTGAATTATCGAACACATAAAAATCCCATCACTCTTTGAGCATTAAATTCTTTACTACGGGAGAACACGTTCGCCATTGCTTCACCTGAGTTCAAACTCTCACGGCTAACAATTCTGAGATGCTAAAATAACACCTTTGAAAAATGGCCATCGATTCAGACATCCTTTCCTTGCATCGGATGGCTCACAGTAAATCATTTATAAAATTCATCTTTGTGTACATGTGGTAGCATATCGCAATCCCTCAAAGGTTAACCCTCAGTCATTTTCCATCACAGGCTTCACGCGCACCATTAGATCTTCTTAGAGATGATAACTCTTTACCTTACTTAATGTCGACAGAGGGTCCCAGCACTTAGGACATGTGTCACCTTGGCGCATTCCCTTGATGACTAAAATTCAATCACTTTATCTTTCAGTCTTTACGCCATCTGTCCGATCTTGCTTAATCTTTACTATCTTTAACACCTTTCTATGGCCCACAGCTTTGATCTCCTGGGACATGTGGTGAGGTGTCGCAATGCCTTGATGATTAAAATCATTGCACCTTTTACCAGAGGCTTTGGGCCAACCATTCGATCTTCTTTACCCAACCAGCCTTTTAGTAACCATAGTCTGCAACTTGTTGGGATGGACACGCGTCACCATGATGCAATCCCTTAAAGGTTATTTTTTGATCAACTCATCATTGCGAGTTAACGCTAGCCGTCAAATATTTTTGAAGATGCTATGTATTTAATTAAAACTTTAATCACTCACCAGACCCACTAGACTCCACGTGGTAGCATGTCGCAATCCCTCAATGACTATTGTGTGCGCATCTTGATTATAAGCCTTTACACCAACCGTCAGATCATATCTGACATGTACTCAGTTTAACTTCATCTGCTCGTTCATGTTTGGGCCACTAAGGACACATGTCACCATGGTGCAATCAATTGAAGTTAACTCATCCACATCTTTGGGATAAAGGTAATGCACCAGCCGTTGGATGAAAAGCATCTTTCGGATATCCTTCAATCTGTATCTTTGATGCATCCGGTCCCGCCAAAGATACGTGGCGCAACGACGCATTGCCTTAAAGATTAAAATTTGATCACCTTCACATAGCGGGAATGCACGAGCCGTTGGATCAAAACACATTAGCTCGACATATAGTGAATTTAATGAATCTTGCGGACTTTGGACTTGGGAAGTGAATAAAAACCATGGCGTTAGGATACCGACAACTTAATGAACGTGAACATCTTAAAAGTGACACATACAAGACATGACTTAAGTGGCAAAAAGTAACACAAAATTAGAAGCCACTTCGACACATAAGGCTTTAGGACCAAATTTCATACTTAGAAACATGACAACAAGGGTTTCAAAAATTATACAAGACCCTCTTTCAGATACAAGCCATGAATTCATTGTTTTTGAAAACAAATTTAAACCAGGCCTAACACAACCTACCCACACTAATACTTAACAACACCAAGATCACATGAAAGAAGGCATGCATACATTTGACAAATTATTTAACTCCATTTATATAACATCATTATATTTATTAAAATACTTTTAAGTCATAAATGACTTAGTCAATAACATAAAGTACACATATGGAACATATATGGTGTTTTAGTGAATCTCTATGATCTTTAAAATTAAAATTAAAATTTATTAGATAAGTTATATTAATTATTTAATAATTTTCAAATTGATAAATTTTTAAATAAAAATACTTATTAACAATTTTAACTCTATAACAATGAGTTTTTGTGTATTTCCTCTATGCAAATCAGTCGATATTTTGAATAGTATAATCTAATATGAAATGATATAGACCTGAAAATTATATCTATGGAAAGATAATTTAATTTAAAATATTTTTAATTGTTTCCAGTTCTAAAGATAAGGTCATTTAAATTGTGTAAAAAATAAATCTTTGTAACAGCCCTGTTCGAGAATGAAGGTTAGTAGCTTGGTAAAAAGATCATAACATTGTTTTGAACCATTGGATCGTCATAACGCTTAGGGAACACATTCATAAAAATATTAGTTAAAATCTCACTAAAGCGATTTTCCTAATGAAGTAATTAGAAAAATTTATGGATGAATATTTGTCAGGCTCCGATTGAAAAATCAAGCTCAAATGGGCCTAATATCACTATAACAGCCAATATTTGACCCTTTTCATACAAAGGAACCCTACTTGTTTTTTATATGTGTTAAATAAGACCCCAATGATTATCTTAAAGTGTCTTTATTTTTTTTAATTTGACATCTAAAATGAAAATTATTTCCTACCCTAGCTCTTCCCAACCCTAATCCAAAAACATATGTTTTCAAACCCATATCCTTACATACAGGTATCTATAATACACATAGTTCATAATCAAGGATTCCTCCATACAGTTGAAACTTATGCAACTAAATTTTTACAATTTGGTAAAACCTTAATGGATATACAAAAGAAATGTTTCCTTTTTAAATCATTCTCTCCTAGGGTTTCCATACAAATTCTCATAGAATACTAGACATGCCATAAACATAACTCACAAGAACACCCTAATCATCTGTATAAATTTTTAGAAATCAAAAGAACATTTACTCAAAATCAAATCACAATTAAGAAAACATGGAGAAAATAATCTTTCAAACAGAAACTGCAAAAAGATTTAGAAACTTCTACCTTGAAAATGCCAGGTAGACTTGCTGAGAAGAAGAAGAAGAAGAAGAAGAAGAAGAAGAAGAACGACGACAACAACAACCAAAAAGTAGACTTCACTCCCAAGCTTTAAAAAATATATTCTTTAACTTGAACATCTTCATTCAAAACCTGTAACCTATTTCCTAAAACCTGTGTTCTAAAAACTCTCTATGCTCCCTTTGAAAAAAAAAAAAGACCAAAATCCTCTCATAAATTAAAACTATTTAAATAGGGTTTCTAGGACAACTTCCTAAAAAAAGCTTAACCTTGAAAAAAAAGATAAAAGAATTGTTTTCTTAGTTTTTCTTCCTATATTTTTTAAATAAAATCAATTTACTTATCTATTTATTTGTAAAAGAAAGAAATACACAATTTCCTTTCTCTTTCTTCTTTTAATATTAAATAAATAAATATTGTTTATTTATTTATTTTATTTTCTCAAATTAAGTAATATATATATATATATATATATATATATATATATATATATATATATATATATATATACTTTCTTTCTTTTCTTCTTCTTTTTTTTAATTAAATAATTAATTCTCTACAAAACTCAAATTTTAATTAGAATTTAAAATCAATTTATTATTATTATTTAAATGCAATTACATTGCATATTATTATTTTTTATTAGGAATAATATTTGTATCATATTAATAATTTATCTATATTAAATATACATTTTAATTTTTATTTAGACATAATATTTAATTAATTCCTCAAACTTTATCTTTAGGCTTTTAATTAAATTCATTTTTATAAATACATGTATTAATTAATCCATATTAATTAAATATCTATATATTTAATATTTAATTATTCTTATAAGGTTCAATTGTTTAAACTTTATAATTAACCTTTAATTACTCTTTTACTTACATCATGACAAAATACCACATTGACCTTCATGCACGCATACTGGAATCTGACCAAATCAAAATGCAGAAAAGATGCAACAACATAAGCATGCTCAAACAAGGGTTCATGAATTCACATCACCTCGTCGAATTCAGAGAAGGTAGTCAATCAGATACTTATCCACTATTTCAGGACAATAATGGCTTAAGTTGGGATTTGGACCTGTCTGTTATCTCCCCTCTCTTGCCATTGAGATATTGCGATAGGGCATGCTCATCCTAGCAATTAAGGGAAGTGGATGCCCGGTACCAGCAAACCTGCATCGCAAAGTTGAGCATGGACACAATGTATATATAACAGACAATGATAGGAACCGGTCAAACATGTGGATCTCCCAATGCAAGTAACTACGTCTCCATCCTCTACCATATCAGACACATCATGCATAAATGCAAGATAAACACGCCATACAGTAATGTAAAATATATATGCCAACCATACACATGCAAGTATGGGGTGAGTAAAATCATCCTAACATATACATAATCATCAGGAAAATAACCAAAATATTCTGGCATCAATATTGAAAATTAAATTATGGGTGGGCACTACATTGAATGCACTGAGAACACCTCAACAGAATAGAATTGTAGAAACAAGAAATCAATCTATGGTTGAATGTGCCAGAACAATGTTAAATAAAAAATGAGTTGCATAGAAATCCTGGAGAGAAGCTATTAGCATTGTTTTATAGACACTAAGTCGGGTATAATTGAAGAAAGGAATAAATAAGACGCCTTATGAAATCTGGTATCGTAGAATACCTAATGTTAGTTATTTTAGAATATTTGGAAGAAACTTTCATATTAAGAAAGATGATAGAAATGGAAATCTTGATAGTAAAAGTGATGAAGGAATATTTCTAGGATACTCTACTAAGAGTAAATCATTCAAGTGTTTGAATAAACTAACAAATAAGATAATTGAAAGTGCAAATGTAAGGATTGATGAATTTTCAGAACAAAATGAAGAGAATAGTGAAAAGAAACCAGAAGGATACAACAAATTAATTTACTTCAAACTTGAAAAGTTACAAATAGAACAAGCAAATACAGACACCGATAACACACAACCAATAACAACACCGCTAAGTGAAACAAGTAATAGAAATGAGAGAGTTCAAAATGTGGAACCTGTAATGCCAAGAAATATAAGGATTAATCACAGCTTGACATATATAATTGGAGATAGGAGTGATCGAGTATTTACCAGAAGTCAATTAAGAGCTAAGGATACTACATGTCTACTATTGGAGATGGAATCGAGATTGGTAAAAGATGCACTAAAAGATGAAGACTAGATACATGTAATGAAATAAAAGTATTAGCAGATTCAGAATAACTAAACATGGTCATTAGTTCCCGGACCTAAAGATAAAAATGTCATAGGAATGAAATGGGTTTTCAGGAACAAACTTGATGAGAATGATGAAGTAATAAGAAATAAAGCAAGATTGGTTTGCAAAGGTTATGCATAGGAAGAAGGACTATATTATGAAGAGACTTTTGTACATGTCGCTAAATTGGAAGGAGTCAGAATATTACTGACCTATGCATCACATAAAAGATTTAAAGTTTATTAGATGGACGTTAAATTGGCATTTTTGAAACATAAAGGATTTAAAGTTTATTAGATGGATGTTAAATTGGCATTTTTGAATCCAGAATACTAGAAGAAGAAGTTTACAAATTGACAACCTGAAGGATTTGTTGCTGAAAAAGGTAAGGATTTGGTTTGCAGAGTGCATAAAGAACTATATGGTTTGAAGCAAGCATCGAGAGGATGGTATGAAAGAATACATTCATATTTAGTTAAGATTAGATTTGAAAGAACTAATGATAACAGTAATGTGTATTTGAAAACTGAATGTGAAGACAAAGTTTTGATTGCTGAAATATTTGTTAATGATATAAATTATGGAGGAAATGATTTTCTTAGTAAATATTCTGCAGAAGAAATGAGGAAATAATTTGAGATGTCTATGATTGGATAAATACAATTATTCATGGGATTGCAAGTACAACAGATGCCAAAACTTAACTCAGTCTAAGTACATTAAGGAGATATTGAAAACTTTTGGGATGGAAGATTCAAAACCTGTCGGTACACCCATGGTAACCAGTTGCAAACTATCAAAAGAGGATGATTCTAAGGAAATGAATGAAACATTATACAGATCAATTATTGGAAAGCTACAATATGTTGTTCACTACAGACCTGATATTACACATGCATTTGGAATAGTTGCTAGATTTTAATCTACTCCTAAGGATTCATATATGATTTCAGTTAAGAGGATATTCAGATATCTTAAAGGAACATAATTTTGGATTATGGTATGAAAGGAAAGGCTATTTTAATATTGAAGTTGTCATGCCCAAAAGTTGGGCAAAACACACCAAAAAAAAATATAAAGACTAAAGGTTATCTATGTTAACACATGTTAACGTATCGATGTTTGACGAACTAAGTGTTCTTGTAGTTTATAGGTTATAGTTAAGAACCATAAATAGGTTCAAGTGGACATCGGTTGACTAAGGTTGAATATGTTTAACTGTCATTAGATCACTGATCGATTGTCAAGCATTTTGACCCTAAATTAATATCCCTTAAGGTTTGGTTCAATCTAGGTTTAATTGAGGGAATCAATATTAATTTGATTAATAACATTATTACTTAATTAATCAAATTTAAGCGATTACTTAAAAGAATGCATTAATATTACCATCTTATATTTTCAAATTTGAATATATAATAACCATAAAGTCATCATAATAATCTAGTTATTAAATTAAACCTATTAAAGTTTAATGATCAACTTAATAATACATCTGTTTGAAATTATATTAAAATTGAAATCCAATCTATTAAACCCCTATTGATAATGATTGATAATGTTCGATAATGTTAATATTATTCAAAAGTAATATTATACTAATATTTCGTTTAGTTGATAAAAAACTCACTAATATTTAAATCAAATCCCATTTATAATTCCATTGTCATTTGATAAAATAATCCCCTAATTAAAATATTAAAGACCAACTTTAATACACCAATTATATAATAATAATGTCTCATAAAAACCAATTAATTAAATTAACAACTAAACTTTAATTGTTATTCCAGTATTAAACCTTTTTAAATCCCACATTTAAAATGAAATTAGATTCTAATATCTGAGTAAGGTAATTATTTATCCCACACTAATATTTAATTTAAATTCTAATTTAAATTAGAAAAAAGTCTAGATGCTTCTCCTCTAAAGTCAATATAGGCAACTATATGCCTGATTTCATAACTTTGAAATCTAGGCAAAACAAAAAAATATTATTTAAATAATCTAAACCTTAGTTAACCTAAAACACTATGGATTAACAAAATGAGATTTTCTATAAAACTAAATTTATGCCTCTTTAATTTTTTTATAAATAAAATTCTCTGTGTTTAATTTATTATTTATCTCTGTGAATATTTTCTTGTAACAAGGCTAGGGTTTCAAAATTGGTGGGAGGAATGACTGTCCGTGAGAGGCAGAGTAATAGCGGAGTGGGTACAACTTAGTCTTTCCCTAGGCAATGTTGTGTGTTTTACCACTGGGGGAGGAGTGAGAATGGGCGGTGCTGTATCGGTGAGGGAAAGGATATGGGTGGTGGCACGAAAATGTATGGGGCTGCACGTGGCCACGACAGGAGGAGGGGAGGTGTCATAAATGAGTTGGGCCTCTTAATGAGATAAAATAGACCCTTAACCCTTAGGGTATCAAGTGGGGTGGTTAAATATAACCCTAACTACCTTCTAGAAGCCTATTTGACGCTCCTAAACCTAACCTAAAGTTTACCCACAAAATTCAACTAACTTGTCTCAATCAAATATCTCCCAACCCTAGGGTAAGCATGGGAACTCTATTAGGTAACCCCTAGTTAGATTTAAACCAATCCTAGTTACATTTACTAGTCATGCCAACACATTAAAGACAATATGTGTCAAGTGACACAATCCAATTACACATAAGGCGTGACTATTTACATTTTTACAAAACAAATTTAAATACAATCATACACATTACATTATACGAATAAAACACATAACAATGAGGTTCAAATTTCTTTATCTAGACAAAACCTTAGCTTTATGAAATTTACATAGGTCCATTCCTGATTCCCCATGTTAGAACCAAGGCCAATCTCCTTCACACTCATTGCAAACATCAGTAGTCTGAGAAATCACCACATAAAACATAGCATGATACTTAATGTAATCAAACATATAATCATTGATACTTTTCATTTCCAATGATTCATTGTAACTTTAAATAACATCTGTGTTTCATCGCAATATGCAATAACATGAATTTCTAAATCAATTTTACATCCTGTTAACATCTAGCATATGTAGCCATAATACTGCATTATCAAAACTTAATCCTAGAAGTAATCTAAATTAACTAACATTAAGAATTACATAAGAATATTAACATCATAATAAAAATTTTGATTATACATAGCTTAGGATCTAACAAATCCTCAAATATTAACATATGTTCAATAGTCTAAGTGTCTCAAAATTAGTATCAATTAAAGAGTATAATAAATAAAAGCAATGCTGAGCTATGACAGGCTGGGGTAGGCCTCACATTATCCCCCTCTAGGCATGAACATCCTGCTAGATTTCATCAAAGAGGTGGGGAAACTGAGATCTCATCTATGTTGCATCCACCCATGAGGTTGTAACCTCGTCATAACAATATGACTAGAACCTAACTTGTTCTATCTCTTGGCCTCGAAGGGCCAACATCCATTGAGCCAATATATAAATGGGATCCAAAGCAATTTGTCTGTCCAACTCGACCTACATGGCATCCCAATCTATAACATGAGACTCATCGTATATATACTTCCTCAAAATTGAAACATGAAACACATTGTGGATGCATGAAAGGATAGGTGGCAAGGCTATACAATTTGCAACTGGTCCTATCCTCTCTAGGATCTCAAAAGGTCGAACAAAATGAGGTGCAAGATTAGAGCCCTTTCCAAAGAGGATTGGAATCTTATGTGGTTGCACTCTCAAGAAGACTCTATCTCCAACTCAGTGGTGTCCTGCATGGTCTACCATATAGATCCTAGTAAGGAGGCATACCCAATGATGTATGATGCTCGTTGCTATAGGAAAAATAAACTAGGTGTAGGTACTCCTCCCACCGGGTCTTATGGTCCATCACATACATGCATAGCATGTATTCTAACACTTGATTGGCCCTTTTGGTGCGTCAATTTGTCTCAGGGTGATAAGTTGTACTAAAATTGAGTCTAGTGCCCATACCTATTTGTAATTATCTCCAAAAGGATGATGTGAAAAGAGAATCCCTATCTGAGATGATCTTACAAGGTATTCCCTTAAGTATGACATATCTCACAAGAACACCTGTGCCATAGTTGCCGCGGTGAAGGTAATACGCATGGGTAAAAAGTGAGCCACTTTGGTCAACTTGTCAACTATCACCATGATGACATTATGGTAGTGAGATGACTTAGAAAGACCAACAATGAAGTCCATAGAAATGGTGTCCCACTTCCACATTGGTATCTCATGAGGCTGAAGAAGACCAACTAGATGATAGTGCTTTGCCTTTAGCCTCTGATATTCTAGGTACCTAGCTACCATCTCAACAATCAACAATCTCATTCTTGGCCAATGATACAGCTGTCTAAATAGGCATGCATCTTCTTAACTCTGGGATGCATTGCATAAGGTTCTCTCTGAGCCTCTAGAATAAAATATCAGACAATCCTTCGAAAGAAGGTACATATATGCATCCTCTATGATGTAATATTTCATCAAACTCCAATGTACACTCTGAAAAATTTCCCTCAAGGGGTCTCTGAGATCGAATCAACTCACTAATCTCTGCATACATCTCATCCTCATGTAAGTGATGAAGAATATGATCTCTCAAATGTTTTCAAGTGGATATAGAAGAAATCTCATGTCATCTCCTACTCAAGGCATATGTGACAATATTTTCCTTCCCCTTGATGTAATGAAAATCAAAATCATATTTGCATAAGAACTCCATCCATCTTCTCTACCAAGCATTAAGGTTCGGCTGAATGAATATATACTGAAGACTCTGATGGTCTGCATGAAGCTCAAACTTATGTCCCAAGAGGAAATTTTTCCATCTTACTAAGGCATGTACCACTTCTATAAGCTCAAGGTCATGAGTAGGGTAGTTGAGCTTGTGTTTTTTAAGCTTCCCAGACTCATAGGCTATAGCTCGCCCACCCTGTATAAGAATTGCTCCTAAACCATCCAAAGAAGCATTTGTAGAAACAAAAAAATGATGTAACTACAAGTATTTCTATGTACCCTACCTTCCTCTAAGGTATCCTATTGGTCAATTATTTACCTATTATGGTTCTTGACTAACCCTAGCCTTCCAAGGATTCTTTCTACAAGATCCTTCTCCTTTCAACTTGCATACATCAACAAAGAAACCAAAACATACACCACCTAGCACATTGGAGCTCTTCTTGCCCCATCTTCATTAATTGATCCAACATGATCAAGAACACTTATATATGGAGAGGTAGGCTTCTAGGATGTAAATTTGATCTATTCCCAAACCCTCAAACACCCTTTGCACTAGAAACCTAAACGAGTTCCTAGAAACATACCAAGTTCACCCAAAATAGGGCTACAAACAATTAGGCCTAATTAGGATCATTTTCTAAAATAACTTTAAATAACCCTTAACAATATGGAAAAATTACCTTTGATCCTGACACCCTTTACAAAGGCCTAAAATATTTTCTAGGTCTTTTCCCCCAAACTATCCGTACAGTGGCTTCCTAGAAACAAGGCTAAAATTAGGGGTTTCAAAGCACACATAGCATATCCATCAGAATATTTGTTTCAACCATTAAGGATCCTTCACCAAACCTTCTGATATAATTTGGGACTCCACCACACATTTTTCTACCTCTCCACAATATCTGATTGAAGCTATCAATGCCTTCAATCCTCCTTATCACCTCTGCACTTCTCTGTGATCCCTAGCCATGCAACTCTGGCTCGCCTAGGGCATCACTTAAAAATTAGATTTCTTGACTTCCAGGGCCCCTACTTCACTGTACAATATGTACAAGGATTCATCTCCCTAATCCCAAAGGCCCGTGCAAACTCCATGGTGGGAAGAGGATCTATGACTCCATTTGTAGAAGTTGCTTGGTTGAGACTAGCGACTGTCTTAAAACAAAATAAATTTACAAAAATAACTAAAATCACAAAAAATGCTAATATAAAACTAGAAATAATCTCAAAAGGAACTAATCTAACTTATTCAACCATTAAAATAAGCAATCTAATCCATAACAACACAAAATGCTCAGAAAATGTAAACTAAAACCGTTTCTTCAATTATACAGTTCGTACACAAACTTTGCAAAATCAACCAACCTCTTGAAAAGGTCAATGGAGGTATTATATAGTTTATCATGACCCTATCCCAATAGTTTTAGAAAGGTAGAAATCTCAAATGCCCAAAAAGACATTATCGCAAGAAATGTTGTCAATGTTGTCAATGACAACATTGACAAGTTTTACAACTCTTGTCAATTTTGCATAAAACATGGTCCAACACCTCAAGAACTTAACCAATTGCATACTTAGGCTAAGTAAACATCAAATAGGTCTCCTAAACCCTTCCTTGTCCAATTTGACCCCTGAATGGATCATTTCCACTATTGCCCCAACATTGGCAATATGAACATAAATGAGCAACTTTGGACATTGCTTGAAAAGAAAGACACTAAAGGCCTAATAAGACCTCCTTATCTAAAAAAAAAATCTTAGGACTCACGTAGTCCTATTATTCCACTATTGGTGTGGCTAGGACCACTACAAGCCAAAAGGAACTTAGAAGCCCTAGGTTACATGTTAGCCCTGCCTAGGTGCTCCTGCACCATACTCCCCCACAAAGGAAAGTTATGTCACTCCTGTGGATAACATGTCTTCAGAGATTACCACCTTCTTAAAGTCTATGTCTATAATATATGAGGCCTTTGATTTAGGCCTATCCGTCTACTTGATGAGGTCCTCCATGTACACTTTGTGCCTTGTAGAATTCTTCACTCTTGAGTCCAGAACTCTGTCAGCTTCTAACTGTGTCTTGGGAGGTAATACAGTAGCCTCAACATCACCATTGATCCCTTGAATACTTTTACCCCTCTCATATATCTACCCTTTGAATTGGATCAAGTCTTGTATATTAAACACAAGAGATATGCTCAAATCTGAAGGTAAGTCTATTTTGTATGCATTAGCCCCATATTTGGCTATGATCTTGCAAGGTCCCACCCTATTCATCTGAAGTTTAGTAGGGACACCTTTTTGTAACCTGGATTTTTTCAAATGAACCATCACATAGTCACCTACCTCAAACTGAATGTCTCTCCTCTTTTAATCAACCTTGGCCTTCAACTTTTGTGTACTGTCTTGTATGGTCTTCTTGACTTGTTCTTGGATCTCCTTCATGGTTTCAGTGAAGTCCTCAACATGACCACTCCTATACTCCATGTCTCCAAGATCCCTAAGCTCACACACACCTCTTGGGTGCATCCTATAAACTATCTCAAAGGGGATTCTCCCTGTGGTTCTGTTCTTTCTATCATTATAAGCATACTCTACTTGGGGAATGACCACATCCCATGTCTCACCATACTCTTTAGTTAGGAACCTTAATAGGTTATCCAACACTCTATTGACCACCTCAGTTTGGCCATCTATCTGAGGATGGTAGGCTAAACCAAAAGAAATATTAGTACCCAATCTAGTCCACAATGTTCTCCAGAAATGGCTCATAAATTTTACATCCCTATCTGATACAATACTTAAGGGAAAACCATGGATTCAAACAATATCCTCAAAGAACAAATAATCTATGTGGCTAGCATCATGAGTAGTCTTGTAGGTAATGAAATGTCCTATTTTGCTAAATCTATCAACCACTACATAAATGTTGTCATATCCTTGCTTTGTTTTGGGTAGACCTACTATGAAGTTCATGCTCACACACTCCCATGGCCTATTAGGGACTTGTAAAGGTTGGTACAAACCTGCATTGCTTATTCCTCCTTTATCTTTCAAGCATATTACACACTGCTCAACATACCTAGTAACATCTCTTACCAACTTTGGCCAATGGTAGAACCTTTGCACAAGCTCCAAGGTTTTGTTCATACCAAAGTGACCACTCAAACACCCATTGTGTTTCTCCTATATGAGATTCTCTCTCATGGAACCTCTTGGCACACACAACTAATTACCCTTAAATAAAAGTCCATCCTGTAAAGTAAAATCAGAAAAATTGCTATGGAAATGATTCTAAAATTCAGTACACACCTTGTAGGCTTCACCAAAGTCTTCATCTGGCTTGTAGAGATATCTGAAACTATCAATTCCAATGCTATTCAACTGAACCTCTTGGATTTTCAACAATCTCCTTCTTAGTGCATCTGCAACCTTGTTAAATTTCCCTTTCTTATTCTTAATTGTAAATGTGAATACTTGCAAATATTCCATCCATTTCAGATGTCTATTACTTAGTTTCTCCTGAGTATTGATATAAATAAGGGCTTGGTTGTTAGTAAACACAACAAATTCCTTGGGTAATAGATAATGCCTCCACTTTCTAAGTGACTAAACTAAGGCATGTAGTTCTAAGTCATAAGAAGAGTATTTCTTCTTAGCTTAATTTAATTTCTCACTAAAGAAGGCTACTCGCCTACCTTCTTGGCTTAACACACCCCCTACTTTCATCCCACTTGCATCACATTCAATAGTAAACAAATTCTCAAAACTAGGCAACTTTAAGATGGGTTGTGTGGCTACTTGTTTCTTCAACATCTCAAATACTTTCTATGCTTCTAAGTTCCACCTAAACTTAGTTTTTACCCCACCCTTGATAGTATCTAACAAAGGTGCACAAATACCACTAAAATTTCCAATAGATTTCTTATAAAATTGGGCTAAGCCATGGAAATTTCTTACCTCATTGGCTGTGGTAGGTGGTGGCTAGTTTAGGATAGCTGAAAATTTGTCTTGATCCATCTTCAAGGACCCTTTGGAAACTACAAAGCCCAAGTATACTAGTTCTTGCTTGAATAAATCACATTTCTCAAGATTGATAGCCAGCTTCTCTTCATGTAATCTCTGTAACATAGCCTCTACATGCTTGATACACTCCTCTTTTGTCTTACTAAAGAGCAACATAACATCAAGATATACAACTACAAACTTCCTTGTGAAGTCTTTGATAACTTCATTCTTGAGCCTCATGAATGTGCTCAAAGTATTTGTGAAGCCAAATGGCATCACAATCCATTCATATAATCCATCTGTGGTCTTAAATTTCATTTTCCATTCATCCCCTTCTTTCACCTTGATTTGGTGATAACCACTTTTCAAATCCAACTTGGTAAAGTACATTGCCCCTCCAAGGAAATCCATGAGATCCTCAATCCTAGGTATGGGGATCCTATACCTTATTGTAATTATGTTTATGGTCCTTGAATCTATGCAAAGTCCATTTTCCTCCCTTCTTGGATGCTAACACAACCAGGACTGCACATGGGCTTATACTCTTCTTGATCAAGGCTTGATCCAAGAGTTTTTATACTTGCCTTGCCACTTCCAAATTCTGATCAAGGGTAAGCTTATAAGCTGCCTTATTAGGCAAAGATGCACCAGGGAAAAAGTCTATCTGATAGCTTATCACCCTTCTAGGAGGTAAGTTTACAAGAGTTCCATCACTCACTATGTCGCTATACTTCTCAAGCAATTCTTATATCTCTACTGGTTAGGGCTCCTTGAAAGGCTTCTCTTCTTCCTTAGGCTTAAGAACAATAGCATATCCTTCATTATCTTCATCCTTAAGATATTTCACCAACTCATTTCCACTACACAACATGATGTTAGGAGTCTTGGAATGTGGCCCCTCCTCTTCTAGCAAAGACTGAATTCTTAAATTTCTGCCTCCCTTCTTGAAGGTGATATAATTCTCCTTTCCATCATACACTGCCCCATTGTCAAATTGCCAAGGTCTTCCTAACAGAAAATGACAAGCATCCATTGCTAGGATTTTACACAATAGTTTGTCCTTATACCTTGCTATAGAGAATTCAACCCATGTCTGCTCATTCACCAATACACTTTGGCCTTTGTTTAACCAAGTCACCTTATAGGGATTTACATGGGGTAATTTGGTCAACCTGAGTTTGTTGGCTTCTTCCTCTGAGATGATATTGTTAGTGGAACCAGAGTCCACTATCACCTTACAAAATTTGCCAAGGATCTTGCATCTTATCCTAACCAAAGCCTTCCTATGCTTGGGTTCATCCTTAACTAGTTGTCTTATCAACATCCTCCTAAACATTAGGTTTTTTCCTATCTCTGAATCTAGATGGTCAATCTCAGGTGCTTTGAAACTTGAAGTGTCCTCATGAGCATAGGCCACTCTCTTATCATGATTTGAAGTAGTAGGTTTCTCAGGGAAGCTATATGCTAGATGGCCTAATTGACCACAGTTGTAACACTTCATACTTGCAGAGCATGAGTTACTTCTACCTCCTCTTCCTCTGCTAGGACCTCCTTGATTACCCCTACCTCTGTTATAGCCCCCTCTTGGAGTGATTTCAGTATTATGCTCTATCAATTTGGTCTCACCTTGTGTCCTTTTCTTATTGACTCTACCTTGATAGCCTCCTCTTTGACCCTGTTGGTCTCTTCCTCTACCTTTGTTCTTGAAGTTAGAGTCACCTTTCTTCCTATTCTTCTCCTCCACCCTTAGGGCTAATTGATGACACCTATGAACTATGGTTGGTGTCCACAAATTGATCTATTCTTGGATGTTCCATTTCAATCCACCCAAGTACCTAGCAACGCTGATTGATTCCTCTTCTTATTTCTTGGACCTAAGAAATAATCTTTGGAATTCCTTTGTATAAGAGGCCACATCCAAGTCTTTTTGCTTCAAATTTTGTCTTTTCCTATGAAGCTGAATCTCATATTCCTTTGGTAGATAATTCTTTTTTAGCTTGCTCACCATTGCATTCCAATTGGCTATGGGTTGCTTACCCAATCTAACCCTCTCATCTTGAAGGTATTTCCACCATGTTAGGGCTGACCCTATGAGTCTTGATTTGGCCACCTTTAGCTTCTATGCCTCTGTCACCCCTTCACACTTGAAATGGTTCTCCATTCCTTCAACCCAATCCATCACTACCTCAATGTCCATCTTCCCACTAAATAGGGGTATCCCTTCTAATACTTTTCCACCTAATTCTTTGATGGCCTTCAATAATGGCTCTTCATTCAGTGGTGGATCTAGTTCTGGGATAATGTCCTCCTCATCAATCTTTTTACCTCTATCACTGCTTTCCACTTCTCTGCTCCTAGCTGCTGCATTGGCAACATTTCTATCCTTATTCTCATTCCTTCTAAGGCTTCTTCAAGGAGTCTATTCTTCTCCTTTTTTCTCATCCACCTCTTTAGCTAGCTTTGTATTAGTCACCATGCTTGACTCTCCTACTGATTCACCAGTAGTTGCAGACATACACTATCTTCCCAAGCCTTTTACTTTCTCTAATACCAATATGATGTAACTACAAGTCTTTCTCTGTACCCTACCTTCCTCTAGGGTATCCTATTGGTCACTTCTTGACCTATTAGGGTTCTTGACTGACCCTAAACTTCCAAGGATTCTTTCTACAAGATCCTTCTCCTTTCAACTTGCATACATCAACAAAGAAACCAAAACATACATCACCTAGCACATTGGAGCTCTTCTTGCCCCATATTCATTAATTGATCTAACATGATCAAGAACACTTCTATATGGAGAGGTAGGCTTCTAGGATGTAAATGTGATCTATTCTAACACCCTCAAACACCCTTTGCACTAGAACCCTAAACGAGTTCCAAGAAACATACGAAGTTCACCCAAAATAGGGCTACAAGCAATTAGGCCTAATTAGGCTCTTTTTCTCCAGTAACTTTCAATAGCCCTTTACAAGATGGAAAACTGACCTTTGACCCTGACACCCTTTATAGAGACCTAAAATATTTTCTAGGTCTTGTCCCCCCAAACTATCCGTATAGTGGCTTCCTAGAAATAAGGATAAAATTAGGGGTTTCAAAGCACACAAAGCATATCCATCAGAATCTTTGTTTCCACCATTAAGGATCCTTCACCTAACCTTCCAATCAAATTTGGGACTCCACCACACATGTATCTACCTCTCCAAAATCTCTGATTGAAGCTATCAATGCCTTCAATCCTTCTTATTACCTTTGCACTTCTATGTGATCCCTAGCCATGCAACTCATGCTTTCTTGACTTCCAGGACCCCTCCTTCACTGTAAAATATGTACAAGGAGTCATCTCCCTAATCCCAAAGGCCCGTACAAACTCCATGATGGGAAGAAGATCTATGACTCCATTTGCAAAAGTTACTTGGTTCAGATCAGTGACTATCTTAAAACAAAATAAATTTACAAAACTAAATAAAATCATACAAAATGATAATATACCACCACACAGAATCTCAAAAGGAACTACTCTAACTTATTCAACCATTATAGTAAGCAATCTAATCCATAACAACACAAAATGCTCAGAAAATGTAAAACTGCAACTATTTCTTCAATTATACAGTCCGTACACAAAATTTGGGAAATCAACCAACCTCTAGAAAAGGTCAAGGGAGGTCTTATATAGTTGACCATGACCCTATCCCGATGGTTTCAAATAGTTAGAAACCTCAAATGCCCGAAAAGACATTATTGCAAGAAATGTTGTCAATGAAAACATTGAAAACTTTTACAACTTTTGTCAATCTTGCATAAAACATGGTCCAACACCTCAAGAACTTAACCAATTGCATAATTAGGCTAAGTAGACATCAAATAGGTTGTAATTCCCCTTTAGGGAACCCAGGAGAACTAACCTAAACATACAACCAAGTTAACAGAATACTTTTTTTTTAAATGTTTATAAAAAATAATGTTAACAACGTGGAAGCAACACATGAGATAACAAGACATATACATAAGTACAAATCAAGAAAGGTTACAAAAATCGAGGGTTCCTTGACGTAGAATTACTTAAGCAAAATAATCTATGAGAACAACTATAAAGAATAATATAAAGATACATCAAGTGAATCCAATAACATACATCTCATATAATGAGACCACATAAACAACAGAATCAATGTAATGCCCCGCCAGGGAACCCAAGAGAAATTAACCTAGAATATGTCACTATGTGTGCTGAATAATTTTTTTTTTAAGGTTAACATAAAGAAACATACAATCATGCGGAAGCGATTACCATTTATACACATGTCTTACACTCACATAGATTACACGACTCAAGGGTCCCATGACGTTGAATTACTTAAAACAATACACAACTAACA
>MU223097.1:378414-388939 GCA_018584345.1 Thuja plicata | reverse complement strand
GATCTCACCGAAGCAAGTAACTACGTCTCCGTCCTCTACCATAACAACATGCAAACAGATACATAAACATGATAACCATACACATGCAAGTATGGGGTAAGTACAATATAATCAAAACATAAATCATTACATCCTGATAATAACCATAACATCATAAACAACAATCACCATCAACTGAAAGAATAGTAGCTCTCATGAAAGTAGCCTAAAATAATCCGGCCAACCAACTGAAACCAATGCCTAAAAGAATACGGCACCACAAACTAAAAGCAAAGCATGAGTGGGTACTACAATCAACATCCACTGCACATGTCACAGGGTATGCAATAATATATAACAATACAATAAAATACATCCTCCAAAAGATGTCAACCAATATACACATATGGTACAAAAATACAACTCATGAACCGAACAAGTCTCCAGAAGAATAAGATAATAGAAGACGAATAACTGCAACAAGGATCATCCAAGCATGAAGACGAACATCAGATCTCAATAGTAATAAGAATCACTACCACTCGACTATGTGGAAGCAAAGGTCCACTCCCACCATGCTTAGGAGATAATAACAGGCCCACTCACACGGGTATACAACAAGAATGCAACATCAAGGGTATACAACCAACATAAAGAAATACATAGGAAGATCCTAGAAGCTCTCTAAATCACAATAAGGAGATCTATAGAATACTAGAAGTAATTGACACAAATAGGATAACCTAAGTTGTATGTAGGAATGTGTCATCATGTACGTCTAACCCTTGAGTTTTATCTTAGAAATTCCTTAATGAAACCCGACACTCAAGTGATCTTACACGGTGCCAATGACCTCTCAAACAAACAAAGTCACTAACTATGCCACACACCCCTCAAGGTGGAAAGCATCAACTCATCCTCCATCTTGGCCTATAATAGCACTCAAGCATGGGTGAGGCTTAATATCTTATTAGATTATTGTAAAACCCCTAATAAATTATTATGTTATCACTTGTTATAATTACTTACAATAAACGATCCTAGCTGCCACTTGTGAGCTTCGATAATTTATTGCAAGCCACCTCCTACTATAAAACTAGGTAACCTACCCTAGGTTTACAAAAGGACATCATAAAGATATCTCATAAACCTCATTACTGATTTCTGCTTATATAGGGATACACCCTCAAAGAATCATAAACAATATCAAAGAGAAGAACATAACTCTCTAATCTGATTTTTTCCCACACAAGAACTATTGGTTCTCAATTAACCAATATCACATAAAGTACTATCACATGATCACATAGGACTAGTTGTGACAACTCAGGTTGGGTAAAAAGATTGAGACCCAAAATCGATATCAATATAAACATGCACCGAAGCACATAAAATATCATAGAACTGAAACCCCAAAAACCTATGGTTTTACCTCCTTATAACCATCTAATCCCAATAGACAACCAACACACAACATTATCGCAAAAAGAGAAAGAAACACACAATCTTTTCAATGAGTCACTCAGAAGACACATCATCGCATAATGAGTACAATTATAGAAAGGCAATAAAATTAAGTGATAAACTCATTTATAGTAACACTATGCAAATTAGTTTATCCAATAAAATTATTAACAACAATATAATTTAATTTTCCATAGAAAATATACATAAAGTCTCTATAGATTAATTTATAACATTCACATCATATAAATTAGTCTATTTAATAATTACTAAAAGTTTAACTATAATTACAAGTAAAATTTTTCTATTTTTAAAAAAAAATATAATTTCTAAAAATAGAATACCCACTGCATGAGAATTCAAATTTTTTTTTTTTTTTTTTAAATTTATTTATTTATTATTATTTTTTTGAAAATAGAGTTTCTAAAAATAGAATACCACTCCATGCAAATTTTAAATTATTATTATTATTATTATTATTTTTTCTTTAAAAAATAGAATTAAAAAAAAAACATAATTTCTAAAAATAGAATTTCATATTTAGAAGAAACGTAATATCTAAAAATAGAGTTTCTAAATAAACTTAATTTCTAAAAATAGAATTCCATTGCATGCAAATTGACAAAAATAAAAAAAATATTCTAAATTTAATATTTAATTTCTTTTTCAAGAAGAGTTTTCTCTAAGCATGCAAATTGACATAAACAAGAAAAAATATTCTAAATTTAATAATATTTTTCAAATGAAATCTTTGCATGCAAATTGATGCAAACAAGAAAATAATTCTAAATCTAATATTAATTTATTTTCAACAAGGATTTTCTCTAAGCATGCAAATTGACATAAATAAGAAAAATATTCTAAATTTAATAAAATTTTTCAAATGAAATCTTTTCATGCAAATTTATGCAAACAAGAAAAGAATCCTAAATCTAATATTAATTTATTTTCAAGAAGGATTTCTTTCTCAAGCATGCAAATTTAACTCAATTGACTTGTTTTCTACATTCAAGGTATGATATTAATAGATCCGAGGGTTTAAACCCTTTCTTGGCAATAATCATCAAATTTCTTTAAAAAAAGACATTTTTCCGAAATTGAAACCCTAAGGGCAACTTTGGAACAAATTCATTTCCACATTAAACCCTAATGCCCATTTTGCATCTAACACCATAAAATAAAACCTTTTTGCCCACAAGCACAGATATGACATGCAAACTTGAAAGAAACCACAAAATTAAACTAAGAACATGTTTCTTCAATTTTACATCAATAAACTACACAATAATCAAACAAGGAAGATCACACAAAAGATCCTAGCTTTTTGGATGCATGGAAGATGGGGATCCGAAAGCTAGAATTAATATGAACAAGATCCTATCTCAATAACCGATGAGAGGAACAAAATCCACAATTTCAAGAAAAGAAGAATTCCAAAAATGCTCCAAAATAATCTCAAGCTTTCACAAATCCTTCATCACCTGATTTTCCTTTCTCCCCTGATTGAATAATCTCCAAAATGGCTTTCAATCCAAGGATATAGAAAACCAAACAATTAGGTTTTCAAAAAGTGAAAACCCTAAAGGGAATATAAATTATCTAATTAATAATTAAAATAATTTCTTTATTTTCAATTTCACTTAAAGCATGCAAAACTCAACTTTATAATTTAAAAGCAAAGTGTTAAATTGAAAATGCATGTGAGAATATTTCAATTAAATAAATCAATTAATCATGCAACTTAAAGCAATATTTAATAAATCAATTTTGTACAACTAATTTACAGTTAATTGAATTTAATATTTATTAAATCTTAATTATTTAAATCAAGACTTAATAATTAAATCAATTAATTAAATATAGGTATTTAATTAATATTTAATTATTAAATAGCCATATATTTCATATATCAATGTTTTAACCTTGTTAAAGGTGCAATAATTAACATTAATATTTACCATAATTATTCACTAAATAAAACAAGCCAAAAGCATCACTAAACCATCTAAAACCCATCTAAAGAGATAAATAACGAAAATAGAGAATCAATTGAAACAGACACTTAAGCACACACAAATAGGCTCACGAATCCATGTCACTTGACAGATTCAAACACTAGGATAGTCACTCAGATTATTGTCCATTTCTAGTACAAAATGATGGTTTAGGATATGAATTTGGACCTGAATATTATTTCCCCTCTCTTACCATCGAGATATTGTGATAGGGCACACTCACTCCTACCAATTCAGGGAAGACGTAGCCTGGTACCTGCAAACTTGTCATCACAAAGATGAGAATATATATATATATATATATGCAATATACAAAACAATGGTTGAGACTAGTGTATCATGTGGATCTCGTCAAAATAAGTAACTACGACTCTATCCCATACCATACCAAACACTGTTGGAGATTTGCTTCTGTGCAAATAATTGATTGTATGTTTGTCATTGATGACAACATATAATATACAACAATGTTCTATATGCAATTATCATTACAGATGTTCTGGAGCTATGCGTGTTCTTATACATGGTGTATACATGTTCTAGATGCTATGTGCATTCACGCTAAGTCAGATATGAAGTTTCAGTTGAGTTATGCTAATAAGCTATGACAGTTACAAAGATTGAAGACTATCTGTGAAGACCCGACGTAATTACATTATTTATTTAGTTCCACCTATCTGTGGGATATGTGTGTTTGTATTCATGTTTAGTTATGAGTTAAAGATAATTATCTAAAGGTGCCAAACATGTTCTATCAGAATCGTTAAATTGGAGTTAATTTGGTGGAGCCGACTTTGTGAAGCGTCGTGTCTATTCAGTCTGAGTTGTGTGTTCCTAATTAGGTTGTGTGGTTGATATGGCCAACCAAAGAAGTATTTAAGGGACTCCGAGAGCTGATGAAGATCACATCCTTTGGAGAAGATACTTATAGTAGTTCATTTGATTAACGCCAAGTGTGAATGAGAAGAATAAAGACAGAAAAAGTATAGAACATAATGTCTATTGTTTTGGGACAGTAGAGACATTTCATTCATCAAGAAAAGATCTATATGAAGAAGAAGTGGAAGCATACAATACACTGGACCTGATCAAGATAGCAGGTCTACTCAAACAGTTCATCTATCAGATATAGTGTATGTCTATTCTACTGAAGGTTGCAGCCTTCATCATTTTAGCAGTGCTTTTGGACAGTGAGTCCTCACCCCTAACAGGGTTACTTGTAAAAGACTCCTAACAGGGTCTGACCTTTAACCAGGTCTCTGTACTTATTACATTGTAAAGAACAACTCCTAACAGGGTTACAAGATCTCTTAACATGGATAATTATACTCAAGTATAGTTCTTTGTGAATGCTAATTCCCACCGGGTTTTTTACCTATTTGGTTTCCTGTAACTAAAATTATTGTGTTCTCTATTGTGTTATCTGAATGTGTATTTACTTTATGTTAATTGATATCTAAGCAAAGAAAAGAATTAAAGTAGCTGATAACTGATTCACCCCCCTCTTAGTTATTCTTTGGGACTATTCTAACAATTGGTATTAGAGCCAAGTGCCTTGGAGAGAAAGCCTAACAGCTTAAGGTAGATCAGATGACATACTTCAGGAAAGAGAGTCCTAAGTTTGATGGAGAAAACTATCTTGACTGGAAGAACTAAATGATAACACATCTTCAGTGCATTGGATTTGCAATCTATGAGATTGCCACTTAAGAAATTGAAGTCCCCGCCTTGAAAGACCTTGCAGAAAAAGACTCTACAGTCAAATAAAAGGAAGTGTTCACTCATAATGCGATTGCCAAAGAAGCCCTAATCAGTGCCCTATCTGACAGTGAATTTTCTGAGATCAAGAAGGCAGATAAAGCATACTCTATTTGGAAATACTTAGAAGATATGTTTGAAGGAGACATCCAAGAAAAGAATTCATGCAGAAAGACATGGAAGAAAATGTACAATAACTTAGAGATGCTACCTGAAGAAAACATCAGAGCCTACAAGCAAAGAATTAATGAAGCAGTTTCAGGTATTAGGAACAATGGTGGAGAAATTTCAGAGGATGATATAATGGAAAAACTAATGACCACACTAACAGAAGAATATGAGAGCAAGATCAATATCTTAGATGAGACTATGAAATTTTCAAAAGACTTCAAGAGAGAGACTTTGATCAGAAAAATATCTGCATTTGAGATATCAAGATTGAAGACAGAACCCAAAAGTGAGACAGCTTTCAAAGCCTTAGTCCACAGTAAGAAATCTATAAGCAGCTCTAGTAATAATGAAGAAGTGGATACAGAACTAGAAGAAATCATTGCTATGATTTCCAAGAAAGAAAGGAAAGGTAAAGGGAAATATGAAGGAAAACTACCATTCAAATGTTTTTCATGCAACAAAGTTGGTCACTTTGCATCCAAGTGTCCTACAAGAGTCAAGAAGTTCAGATCAAATTACAAGCCCAAGTACACTAAGGAATGTTATCATGCTGAAGATGATGTAACTGATGATGATTCAGGAGAAGATGAAATTGGTTTCATTGCCATTAAAGACATTGAAAAGGTGCTTGAAGAAATGAACAAAGAAGATGAAGAAAAAGAACAAGAGTTAGCATTAGTTTCAAAAGATGACATCAGAACTGACTAGATCATTGACAACGGATGTTCACACCACATGACAGGAGACAAAGATAGATTTGTACATTTGGACAAATACAAAGATGACATGGTTAGATTTGGAGATAACACTCCCAAACCTATCATAGGCAGAGGTTCTATCACCTTAGATAGAAATAATAAGATAGATGATGTTCTTTATGTTGATAGTTTACATCATAACTTACTAAGTGTTGGACAGTTTCTTGATAAAGGATATCAGTTGGAATTCAAAAACAACCAGTGCATCATTAACAAAAAATAAGGAGACATGATTGCATCAGGCTCAAAGACCAAAGGTAATGTTTTTCAGCTTAATTCAGAAGTAAGTTATTTTGTTGCAAAAGGGGATGACAATTGGCTATGGCACAAGAGACTTTGTCATATCAATTTTGACAACATAGTCCAGATAAGTAATGTAAAGGCAGTAAGAGACCTTCCAAGTATTGTAAGACCAATTGACACCATGTGCAAGGAATGTGTGAAGGGGAAGCATGTGAGGACCTCATTCAGGAGCAAACAAGACTCTGCAGAAAACAAATTAGATTTGATATTTCATTCTGTTTGTTGATGATTTCTCAAGGATGATGTGGGTTGCATTCTTAAAAGACAAATCTGAAGCTTTTGAGAAGTTCAAAGTGTTCAAAGCTAAGGTTAAGAATGAATCTGGACTAAAGATAAAATGTCTGAGATCTGATAGAGGAGGAGAATTCACCTCTGACCAATTTTATGATTACTGTGAAGAACATGGAATCAAGAGATAGTTAAGTGCACCTAGAACCCCTCAGTAGAATGGGATTGTAGAAAGAAGGAACATAATAATACTTGACACAACGCGCACTATCATGATTGAAGGAAAGGTTTCTCATACTTATTGGAGAGATGCGGTCAATACAACAGTCTATACTATCAATAGAATACAATTAAGGCCAGGCGCATACAAGACACCCTATGAAATTTGGTTTGGTAATGTATCTACTATAAAATACTTCATAACCTTTGGAAGAAAGTGCTACATCAAAAGAGATGATAGCATTGGCAAGTTTGATGCTAGAAGCGACGAAGGTATTTTTCTTGGTTACTCTACTAAAAGCAAAGCCTATACATGTTTTAATCTAAGATTAAAGAAGATCATTGAAATTTCTCATATGGAGATTGATGATAAGTTTATGATTGAAGAAAGATATTATGACTATGCTCCCATGATTGAAGATGAGCCTAGACCCATCAATAAGGACACAATTATTGAAGAAATGTTTGACTGTATTGATGTTTCATGTAACATTCCTGAACCAAGTGAAGAAGAATCATAGATTACAGATGAAAGTATCACTCCTAATAACTCAAGATACACATCCAAATACCACTCTAAGGAAGATATCATTGGAGATCAGAGTGCAAAATTCTTGACAAGATCTAGAGAAAAAGGTTCAACCGCTGAAGAAGAGGTATGCTTACTTTCACAGATTGACCCCTTAAGTGTTGAAGATGTGTGCAAAGATTCAGATTGGAAAAGTGCCATGCAAGAAGAATTAGATCAAATAATCAAGAATGAAACATGTGAATTGGTCCCTAGACCTCATGACAAGAATGTGATTGGAACAAAGTGGATATTCAAGAACAAAATGAATAAAGAAGGCACAGTGGTAAGGAACAAAGCAAGATTAGTATGTAAAGGATATGTGTAGAGAGAAGGAATAGAATACACTGATACATTTTCCCCTATGAGCAGACTTGAAGCTATCAAGTTTTTTTTTGCCTATGCAACATTGAAGAACTTTAAGGTATACCAAATGGATGTCAAGTCAGCTTTTCTGAATGGTGACTTGAACGAAGAAGTCTACAAAGAGTAGCCTGAAGGATTCAAACTTTCAGATAAAACATACATGGTATGGAGATTAAAGAAAGCACTTTATGGAATTAAATAGGCCCCAAGAGCGTGGTATGAGAGACATGATGGTTACTTAATAAAGATAGGATTCAGAAAAGGAGTAGTAGACTGTAATTTATTCATAAGAGAGACAGATGAAGGATTACTACTTGTTGCTTATTTTGTTGATGACATTATCTTTGGAGGTAATGAAAAAATTAGTGTAGAATTAGCCAAAGAAATGAAAAGTGAATTTAAATGAGCATGATTGGACCTATCAAATATTTTCTTGGATTGAATGTGAAACAAACAGACAAAGGCATATTCATAAATCAGGCTAAGTATGTGAAGGAGATATTGAAGACTTTCAATATGGAAGATTACAAACTAGTAAGCACCTCCATGATAATAGGAAGCAAGATTTCTAAAGATGATGATTCCATAGTAGTTGACAAGACCCTATACAAGTCTATGATTGGAAAAATCATATATCTTACTCAATCTAGACCTGATATTTCTAATGCAGTTGGCATTGTTGGAAGATTTGCAGTTGAACCTAAGAAAAATCACCTAATGGCAATAAAAAGAATATTCAGATACTTAAAAGGGACTATCGACTATGGTTTATGGTATCCTAACTCAGAGAATATACAACTTCATGTGTACATAGATGCATATTGGGCATGTTGTGTTGATGACAGAAAGAGTACATTAGGAGGAGCAGTATTTCTTGGAGACAGATTGGTCACTTGGAAAAGTAAAAAGAAGAATTGTATCTCTTAGTCAACATCGAAAGCTGAGTATGTTGCAACAGCATTGAACTGTTCAACAATGGTTTGGATCAAATAGATGATTAAATAATTTGGTATTCAGATTGATTATCCTATTGTTATTCACTGTGACAACACTAGTACTATCAATATGTCAAAGAACCCTGTGATGCATGCAAAGACAAAACACATTGAGATCAAATACCATTTTCTAAGAGAAAAATTTGCAGACAGAGAAGTAAAGTTGGATTATGTGAGCACTAAAGAACAATTAGAAAATATTTTTACAAAGCCATTATCAAAAGATAATTTTGAGTATCTCAAGGAGAAGTTGGGAGTAATTCCCTTTCCTGAGTCTGATTAGAATTTGCAACAAAAATATCAGTCCTTGGTGACTGATGAATGGTTGACCACTCTACTTCTAGAGTAGTACTTGTGCTTAATGGTATTTAACACCCTTTGTCATTGATGTCAAAGGGGGAGTATTAGTAAGGGGGAGCATATACTCTAGGGGAGTATACAGAGCAACAACAGTGAAGAGGAACTTTTGATGAGGATATTAAGAAGATTGTAAAAAGAAGGAAGACACTTTGAGTTGATGATATCATATGTTGCCATCAATGTAAAAGGGGGAGATTGTTGGAGATTTTCTTCTATGAAAATAATTAATTGTATGTTTTTCATTGATGACAACATATAATATACAGTAGTGTTCTGTATGCAATTATCAGTATAGATGTTCTGGAGTTATGTGTGTTCATTTCCATGGTGTATACATGTTCTAGATGCTATGTGCATGCACGCTGAGTCAGATATGAATTTTTAGTTGAGTTATGCTAATCAGTTATGACAGTTACAGACATTGAAGACTATCTGTGAAGAGCCGACGTAATTACAATATTTATTGAGTTGCACCTATCTCTGGGATATGCGTGTTTGTATTCATGTTTAGTTATGAGTTAAAGATAATTATCTAAAGGCGCCAAATATGTTCTATCAGAATCATGAAGTTGGAGTTAATTTGGTGGAGCCGACTTTGTTAAGTGTCGCGTCTATTGAGTCTGAGTTGCGTGTTCCTAATCAGGTTGCATGGTTGATGTGGCCAACTAAAAAATTATTTAAGGGAATCCTAGAGCTGATGAAGATCACATCCTTTGGAGAAGATACTTATAGTAGTTCATTTGATGAATGCCAAGTTTGAATGAGAAGAATAAAGATAGAAAAAGTACAGAATAGAATGTCCATTGTTTTGGGATAGTAGAGACACTTCATTCATCAAGAAAAGATCTATGTGAAGAAGAAGTGGAAGTATACAATACACTGGAACTGATCAAGATAACAGGTCTACTCAAACAGTTCATCTATCAGATATAATGTATATCTGTTCTACTGAAGGTTGCAGCCTTCATCATTTTAGTAGTGAGCTTTTAGACAGTGAGTCCTCACCCCTAACAGGGTTACTTGTAAAAGAATCCTAACAGGGTCCTGTAATGACCTAAATTTGGTCTGCTTTGACTATAGACCCTATTTTCCCTAAGTGTGATCATACCCCCAATTATGTCCAAACGACACTGTTACTGCTTGACATAATTCCTTCAAATTAGATTTAATCTCCTAAGTGATCTAATCACTAATCTACATTAATTGCTATAGCTAATCAAATCAATTCAATTCAATCAATTCAAAATCATACCTGGCTAAGGTAATTAATTTAAAGGGAATTAAATGGAATCCTATTTATACCTCATCACTTGCAAGATCAATCCCCTAGCCTAAATTGAT
>MU223097.1:343004-368597 GCA_018584345.1 Thuja plicata | reverse complement strand
CATTTAGATTACTTTTCATTTGAATCTTCTGTTCTTAGGTTGTATTTGTCACTGGAATATGCATAATCTGAGGGCTATTATGTCATTTTTCATACTCCTCCTAGATAGGAAGCAATAGATCAATTTTCGTGATTGCTATGTTTGTAAACCCCTTGGTTTCACTAATGCAATGATTTATTAAAGTGTTGTGTCTCTTAACAGGTACAAAAATACACACATAGGTCCGACCTTTAACCAGGTTTCTATACTTATTGCATTATAAAGAACAAATCCTAATAAGGTTGCAAGATCTCTTAATGGGGATAATTATACTCAAGTACAATTCTTTGTGGGTGCTAATTCCCACCGGGGTTTTTACCTATTTGGTTTCCCCGTAACCAAAATTGTTGTGTTCTCTATTGTGTTATCTGAATGTGCATTTACTTTATGTTAATTGATATCTAAGCAAAGAAAAGAATTAAAGTAGCTGATAACTGATTCACCCCCCCTCTCAGTTATCCTTTGGGAGTATTCTAACAAACACAACAACCAGTAATGCAAAACATCACAATAATCCACGTGCATATAAATATGGGGTCAGTATTGTTAGAAAACCTTAATCAAAAGACTTCATAACATAAACATAACCAACATGAAATAGTCACAAATCATATGCAAATAGATGATATAATACAACTAACAATGGATCAATAGCATAATGAAAAATGATGCATAAATATCCTTAAAATCACCTAAAATAACTAACACATATATAAAAAGGCCTAAAAGAGATCAGAAACTGAAATAGAAAGGCAGACTAAGGGGTGGGTATTACATCCTCCTCCCCCTCCCTAAAAATAGGCTTACTCCTGGAAGCCGATAACCAGACAAGTAAAGAATCAAAAAGGATCCGCACGATAGTGCTACACCCCCTATTAATTAGGTTCAAACAAGAAGATACACTCAATCATCAAAAGAATGTACCAATCACAACTGACACTCATTAATACTTCAAGAAAGAACTAATGCAAGTCAACTTAACTACCTTATTTTAAGATCTGCATAACAAATCAAAAAGAATAATATAATTCAAATTTAAGCATAAACCAAAAATCACCTTAATCATTTGTTCATCACCTAAAATTCCTTAAATAAGTCTATATCTTTAATGCTTTCAAAAATATGAAACACATACATACTAAAGCTTAATATAGAAGACACCTACTCATGATTATATCGAGTAGAAACTTGAACAGTTCATGCAGCCTTACCTAATGCAACACTCATGCAAATACATAAATTACATAATGCATTTCGTTCCACATACAATTACAGTGCAATCTCTGTGATGTCCTCCCTTATACATACTATCAGAGGTCCACAAAGAACATGATAGAAATAATACTTATCATGAAACATGGTCAACAACGACAAACATTCATAATAGCCACCATACAACTCAAAGAAAAATCCAAGCGGGAGAACTTCTAAAGTTCAACATAAAATCATAAAAGGGTACCATTTCAACATTAAATCAATTGTGACTAATGCCACAATCTAGACAATGAAAAGAGATTTGGGTGACTAATCCAGTTATAAGAAAATTCAAAAGAAATTAATGTTGACCACATACAACACAACAAGATATCAATCAACCAAAATTAATAACCAATATAAGAAAAACATCTCACTTAACAAGGTGACTAGGGTTAGCCACACTCAAGGGAGTAGTCGCTTCATGAAATCCAAGATCTTTCATGCTAGATGTGTTAGAGTTTGCACACCATCACTCAAGGAAAACAATATGTTATAATTCTAACATTATCTTTATGCAACTTCATGCAATTATGAATTATACTATGTTACTAACAAGAGTTATACTAAGGATACTATACATAATTTTATTTGGGGACTTAGGTCCTTTACCCAAATTGATCTATAATAATAAAGTATAATTCCAAATCTGTTAATGCACTCCTAATGAATGATATATATATTTCTAAATGATGCACAATGTATTGAACAAACAAGAATCTACTTTACAATTTTCATAATCAATCATATTCCATCAGAGTTGATTATAACACTCACACAATACATTTCATATAATTCAAACAAAGCCAATTCAATACAACATGCGAGTCCAATCATACTTGATCAATAACATCAAACTCAAGAGGCTAAGAAATAGGTCACTCAAGAACCACAAATCATTCAAGAGAAGGAAATCACGCAACAAGGAGTTCTTCAAACTAGAACTTAATCACCACAACATATCATATACAACATACATCAACTATCACACTATAATAGACAAGGCAGTCAAATGAACATCACAAAGTCTTCATTCCATCCACACAAAACCAAAGAGGTAAGCCATTTTCTCACTATCAAAATAGTCCTATAGATGATTACGAACTTCATGAGCATCGATAAGACTAGAGACCCTAGAGTTTCAATCAAAGATCCTAGCACAATTTAAGTACCTATAACAACCAAGACTAAACGTCACTCCCAAATCAAGTGGAAAGAACCACACACAAGAATAAGAGATCATGAACAATCACTCTAAAGACACAAGGAGATGAGTGCTAACATGCACTACTAACTAACTAATGGGAAGTCAAATTTCCCAAAGCTCCCAGTGTAGAAACGTGTTCTCTAATACTAAGTGTAATGCCCTGTCAGGAAACCCAGGAGAACTAACCTAAAAGTTAACGGAATAATTTTTTTTAAAAATGTTTATAAACAATAATGTTAACAATGTGAAAGCAACACATGAGATAACATGACATATACATAAGTACAACTCAACAAATGTTACAAAAATCAAGGTTTCCTTGACATAGAATTACTTAAGCAAAATAATATATGAGAATAACTATAAAGACTAACATAAGGATACATCAACTAAATCCAATAACATACATCTCATATAATAAGACCACATAAACAATGGAATCAACCTCCACTGCACATGTCGTAGGGTATGCAATAATACATAACAATACAATACAATACATCCTCCAAAAGATGTCAAGCAATATACACATATGGTACAAAAATACAACTTATGAAACTGAACAAGTCTTCGGAAGATTAAGAGAATAGAAGATGAATAATTTCAACAAGGATCATCCAAGCATGAAGATGAACATAGGATCTCAATGGTAATAAGAATCACTACTATTGAAAACACAGAGAGGGGGGGGGGGGTGGTGAATCAGTGTTTCACTATTTATTCAATTTTAGCAACTTTAAACATAAAACAATTATATATTACTTGAATCTTAACACAAGATCACATAACACATAATATGATTACGGTGAAACCTTGATTAGAGGAAAACCCCAGTGGGAATTAGTACCCACAAATATTGTACTAGTATAATGAACCTGTTAAAGTTCCTTTGCCCTATTAGGATCAGTCTTTACAATGCAAGTATAATTACCCGGTTAAAGGCTTGACCCTGTTAGGAGTCTTTTAAAAACAACCCTGTTAGGGGTGAGGACTCACTGTCTAAGAGCTCACTGCTCAATGAGAAAGAAGGCTACAACCTCCTGAGAATAGATATGCACAATATCCAAAAATGAACTACTGTATGTGACACATATGTCTGATCAATTCCAGTTATGCGCTTATGCTCTTATCTTCTTTAAGGGCTCTATCTCATATTGATATCTTCATACTGCTCTGCTATATATCTTCTGTAACTATTTCTTTGACACTTCAAATATGTCTTTACATTGCATATATATATGTTTATGCCTGAATAGATGTGACTATAAACAAGACCTTAGTCGGCCCAAAAATAAAAATTCACAATGCTTCCAAACAAATTGGCTTAAGAATGTTTACAAAAATTTTTAATATATGATTACAAACTTATTACAATAGGCACTTAGCCTTTACATAACAAAAGATTACACGCTAATCAAAATCATGAAGTTGGCTTCATACTCTGTATTCTGAACTGCTAGTGTACTTGTTCTTTTTGTAGCTTGTTTTTACTACCATTCCCTACCATGCGTGTATAGGATAAGCATAAAAAAATACTATAGAGCTTAAGTCTAAATGCGCATATCCTAATGTGGTCGTACGCACATTCGCTGATGCTCTGATCGACTGCAAGTCACTGTTCTGTTCTGTCTTCTACACTTAGTCAATTTTCATTTCATAGTTTACTCTCAAAACTTCATATGACTTTGTTCCCATAATGATAACAAAAAATGAGCCATATACTCCTTGGAAGTCAACTTTCCAACAATCTCCCCCTTTGTCATTAATGGCAACAAAGGAATGTGGCTAAGTTACTCAAAATTGACTAACATCAAAAACTATATATTTTCTTTTCTTAACATATACTATATGTTTCTTTGCATATATATACACTTATCATACATTCATTACTCCCCCTTTGATATTAATGACAAAGGTGACAAAATTTTAAGTCTCTAAATACTTACTCCATGTATACATCTAGATATCCAATCTAAAGAGACTTGATCTCTTTCTGCCAAAATGCCTTCATTGCATGAACTATCTGAAGATGGGAACATAGAGAATAAGTGATCTTTTCCATCTTTGTTAAATCCATGCTAGGTCCTTAATCATAGGTAGCAATGGTTGCATCAATCTGTTTAATGTTCTCATCCAAAACTGCTAAGGAGGGTGCAAGTGCATTTCTCAATTGAGTCTGCCTGATCCTTATCTTACTGATTTCCATTTTAGCCTTTTCTATCTTGTCCAGTTGACCTTGATAGATATTTTTGTAGAGCTTCATGTCTTGCGTGGATGTTTCAACTAATTTTCTAACATTGTCAACCAAGATATCTACGTCCTCTATCTTTTTGATGTGTTCAGAGGTGAGTTTGCATTTGTCCATGCAGTTTGCTATAACCTTCCTACCTTTTGTTGTCAATTCTTTCAACATAGATTGACCAATCTTTAATGAGTTTAGATCTAAGGTAAATTTCTTTACCAGTTCATTTAATCTTTCCTTTTTATATGCATCTTCTACAATTCTCGTAGCTGAGTCTACTAATCTTGTAAAATGTGCTTTGAAGCTTCTAGGATGCTATCTACATCATCAACTGGCTAAATTTTAGCTACTTTCTTGTCCACAAGAACTAGGTCATTCAGAATGTTTACTAATTCAAGGAAGAGAGGGTTTCTCATAACCTATTTCTCTTTGGCTTTTTCCATGGCTAGGACACTGATCTTGATCAGGTCTTCTTCTCCCCATGCATCCAGACTTGCTGAGTCAGGAGTTAAACTTGACAACAATGAGTTTGATGGTTGAATGGATGGTGTGAATATAGTATTTTGACTAGTATCCATGCATTCACTTTTTACTGGGATTTCAATAGTTGGTATCTCATTAGTTTGATTTTCTTATTCTTTATTCAAATCTGTTGAACCATTAATAGGGACTTCATTTTGCTATAAAGATGTGTCATCAGTTCATGCCTCCTTTGTTCCTTTAGTGCTTACAAATGCTTTATAAACTTTGTCCATATCATTATTAGAAGCTATCATGGATATCTTGATATTATCAATCACTATAGTATCCCCTGAATCTTTTGTTGTATCAGAAGTTATTGAAACTGAGGGCACTGAAACTTGTGGACTTGTCTTAGGTGCATTCTGAATCATTGGTTCTGTAGCCTATTTGGGAGGAGCTGGAGTTACCTTTGTTGTAGGAACCATTGATGGATACATATGTCTATCCAAAAATACTCACTCAAATTCTTTCTGAGTCTCTTCACCAACCAGATCATACTCCTTATTCATGATATGGAGAACCCTTGTTTTGGTTCTTAGGTGCGGCTTTACTAAATCCAACAGAATGACTTTCTCACCATGCGAGCACATCGGGAGAAGACTATCCAATGTTTCTTCTCTTATCTTCATATCCTCTTTAATTTCTTGCCTCTTTAACATATCAAGTATGTTCCATACCTTGTCTAGTATGACAATTTTGAGTTCCAATATAGTCCTTTTGAACTTAATCATGTGAGAGATGATCATAGAATGAATCTTTGATTTATCTATCTCCTGATACTTGTCATAAACCTTTGTAATTGTATCTAGTCTCCCTTCATTGACAATCTTGTTCCTTAAGACATTAAGACTAGGCCAAAAACCTACCTTAGGAGGAGCTTGTGTGTTCTTTACCTTTCTCCTTGTAGTTCTTAAGGATGGATGACTAGTGGGCGCTTGCTTCCTTCCTCTAGACTTCTTGCTTGGTACATAAGGTGGAGAGGATTCCAGATCAATGGTGGTTGATAGTGCAGATGTGTCTACATTTGATTTCTTCTTTTTCTTTATAGGCATATCATCATTCTTTTCCGTTTTCACTTCTGTAGGAGTTTTCTCAAGATCTTTGGCTATCTTAGCTTCTCTAGCTCTGTCAAGATATTCTTGTGTAACACCATGAATTTTTAGGATGTTTGAGGTAATCCTTGATGCCTTCCCTTTTTTTTTAGCACTGTATAAGACATAATCTACTTGATTTGTCTTTTCTCTATAATTACCCCATCTAAGTTCATTGGGATCCTTAGGCGCAGATAGGAGTACTTGTGCATTACCTTCCAAAACATGTTCTTCAAATTCATAACCAAGAGGATGAATCCATTTAGTTCTAGGCTCAACTACCTCCATGCAAGTATAGTCAGTCTCCACCATGAAGCATATGGTGTCTTTGTATTTCTCAACTATCTTCTTAGGTATCCTGAACATCTTCTACATCTTGATCCTGAAATTTTTGATATCCATGTCCATAGAGTCTTTTGCACTACTCTCTGATGTAGTTTTTAGAGATATTTGAGACATAGTAGGCTTTCTCCTATCTAGGTAAAGATTTGCAACTTTACCAACAATGTGGAAGTACAAATAGATGATCAAAGAACCAAACTTGAATATCTTGCTCTTGTCATGCTTAATGGCTTTGATATTCTCTATTAGTTGTGCACGCAATAATTCACAGAGATTGTACTAAGTGTTATCTCTCACTATCCTTATTGCTGCTAGATCTATTGCTGTAGACACATTATTTAGTTTGCTTGCTTGCTGAAACTTGTATCCAAGTATCATAGTGAGTAGTTTGATGTCATTCTCCTTGATGGGATCAACAGTCATGCTGCACCTATCACTTCTAGATAAGAAAACTTGTTCAGCCTGCTTCTTAACATCCTTGCCAGTAGGAAGAGATGGTCCAGTCTTAGGAAGTCCAGTCATCTAATGAATTAGATCTACAGTGATGCAGATATGAACCTCACCTATCCAGTATAGATCATCATGTATCCTGGTCAGTAATATCTTCACCCATTCTGGCTCATAGAACTCGTGCGCATTGGAATACTCAAAGATAGGGTTATCAATGAGATGCATGTATTCATGAATGTATAGTCTGGTTTCATCATAGAACCCATGAGAGATGCAATACTGTTGTCTCCAACTGTTTCCTTCTTGCAATAAACATATGCGCAGATGTCTTCTACATGTACAACTCCAAGCGGAGTCCTAGAGAATGCTCCTTCGACATCATCTAGTATGGACTTGAATGGATGCTTCTTAAAGACAAATCTCTTCCTTTTGGCTATGTTGAATATAACATGGGTTGCCATACTTACTTGCAACTTGGTTAAGTAGGGTTTCACGATGATTCTGAAATGACACGACTGCTAGGGTTCTGCTCCAATCATTAATCCATTCACAAACCAACTAATCCTTTAAGCTATAGTAATTTGATGCTCGATGCTTATCTGCTTTCTGAATGCTTCAATCTCAAATGCAATGTGAGGTTTTTAAGGTCTTTTGCCAATTTATATAAAGATTAATTGCATTTAATGCTTGTTGCTGTAAAGTGGTTTGCAAAGAGAATTTCAAAATTTGTTCTGAGTGAAGTAAAGGAAATGCATGAATGGATACAACCTTAATTCATGATCATATGCATGAATCCATAGGTGCATACTTAGAGGTGAGTATACTAGCCACACAGGGGTTCAGAGCTAGAATAGCTCCCCCTAAGACCATGAGGGTCAACTATCCAGAAGTAGAAGGTGCTTCCACTGAGGATGCATCTACTACCTTATTCTCTTCATTACCCTTCTTTACTTTGACCCATAATTTATCTGATTTAGCTTTAGCTTCCACAAACTTAACTTCTCCTGATTCCTCAAACAAAGACTTCTTAGGATTCTTTTGTCCTTTTGTTCTTGATCTGCAAAACCTTGAAATGTGTTCAGCTTTTCCACATGATTGTCAAATGATAGGAGGTCTAATGTTGTTATTCATCATGCTGCATTGCTTGGTTGTGTGTCCATTGTAGTTACATATCTGACATGTAATGTTCTACAAGTTCCTTTGAGGTTGATTTCTCTGATTGAATTGAGTTTGATTCCTTTGGTTCAATTGTGGCTGATTTCTTTGATTTGTTCTGCAATGAATAGCCCTATGACTAAACTTATTATAGGAGTAACAGTAACCATTGAAGGGTCTTTCATTCTTACAATCTCTTGCCAAGTGTCTATGCTTGTTACAGGCATAGCAAGTATGGTTGACTACCTTGTGCTTATCTTTTGGTGATTCTTCTTTAGTCTCTTCATGATTTTCAGTTTTCTTTTCTTCTGAAGATTCTATTTGAGCTTTCTTTTTTTCTTGTAATGAGTTGATCTCAATTTGAGCTAAACTGTATCCCATATCAGTGGTATCACCTTTTATCTTTTGTGCATAGAGCTATGATTGAATCAGATTAGAGCTTGTGTGTAGTTTATCAATCTTGTCTTTTGCTCCTGATAATTCAGATTCAATTTTGTTCTTGATATTTTCCAATTCCAAGATTTTCATATTGGCTTGCATGATTTCTTCATCCAACTATTTATTTTCTTTGTTCTTCTCTTAAATAGTTGTTAAGATACCAGTTAATTGATCATTCAATTCTTCTACCTTATCTTTTAGAGACATGTTCTCTTCATTCAGTTTCAAATCATTGGTAGAGCTATCTTTCAGATCTTTCTTTAGTTTCTTGATAAGCATTTGTGAGTCATCAAATTTTAGTTTAAGTTCTTCATTTTATTTCTCAGATCTATCTAGATCTTCAAGGGTTGCTTCAAGATTCTTTTTCAGATGTTTGACTTTTTCTGAATCCATGATCTCCTCAAGTGGTTAAACTTTTCTCTTAGAGGACCAGAGCTCTGATACCAATTGTTGAAAACACTGAGAAGGGGGGGTGAATCAATGTTTCACTATTTATTCAATTTGAACAACTTTAAACAGAAAACAATTATATATTACTTGAAGCTTAACACAAGATCACATAACACATAATATGATTACGGGGAAACCTTGATTAGAGGAAAACCCTGGTGAGAATTAGTACCCACAAATATTGTACTAGTATAATGAACCTGTTAAAGTTCCTTTGCCCTGTTAGGAGCAGTCTTTACAATGAAAGTACAATGACCTGGTTAAAGGCCTGACCCTGTTAGGAGTCTTTTACAAATAACCCTGTTAGGGGTGAGGAATCACTATCCAAGAGCTCACTGCTCAATGAGAAAGAAGGCTACAACCTCCTGAGAATAGATATGCACTATATCCAAAAATGAACTGCTATATGTGACACAGATGTCTGATCAGTTCCAGTTATGCACTTATGCTCTTATCTTCTTTAAGGGCTCTATCTCATACTGATATCTTCATATTTCTCTTCTATATATCTTCTCTAACTATTTCTTCAACACTTCAAATATATCTTTACATTGCATATATATATGTTTATGCCTGAATAGACGGGACTATAAGCAAGACCTTAGTCGGCCCAAAAACAACATTCACAATGCTTCCAAACAAATTGGCTTAAGCGTGTTTACAACAATATTTAATATATGATTACAAACTTATTACAATAGGTGCTTAGCCTTTACATAGAAAAATATTACATGCTAATCAAAATCATGAAGTCGGCTTCATACTCTATATTCTTAACTGCTAGTATACTTGTTCTTTCTGTAACTTGTCCGTATGGCCATTCGATTTGTACCATGCGTGTATAGGATAAGCATAAAAACATACTATAGAGCTTAGGTCTGAACATGCATATCCTGATGTGGTCGTACGCATGTATGCTGATGCTTTGATCGACTGTAAGTCACTGTTCTGTTCTGTCTTCTACACTTAGTCAATTTTCAATTCATAGTTTGCTGTCAAAACTTCATATGACTTTGTTGCCATAATGACAACATAAAATAAGCCATATACTCCCTGGAAGTCAACTTTCCAACAACTACCACCTGACCATGTGGAACCAAAGGTCCACTCCCACCATGCTGAGGAGATAATAACAGGCCCATTCACACGGGTATACAACAAGAATGCAACATCAAGGGTATATAACCAACATAAAGAAATGCATAGGGAGATCCTAGAAGCTCTGTAAATCACAATAAGGATATCTATAGAATACCAGAGGTAACCAACACATGTAGGATAACCTAAGTTGTATATAGGAAGGTGTCATCATGTACGTCTAACCCTTGAGTTTTGTCCTAGAAATCCCTCAATGAATCCTGACACTCAAGTGACCTTACACGATGCCAATGACCTCTCAAATAGACAAAGTCACTAACTATGCCACACACCCCTCAAGACAGAAAGCATAAACTCATCCTTCATCTTGGCCTATAATAGTGCTTAAGCATGGGTGATGCTTAATATCTTATTAGATTATTCTAAAACCCCTAATAAATTATTATGTTATCACTTGTTACAATTACTTACAATAAATGATCCTAGCAGCCATTTGTGAGCTCTGATAATTTATTGCAAGCCACCTCCTACTATACAACTAGGTAACCTACCCTAGGTTTACAAAAGGACATCATAAAGGTATCTCATAAACCTCATCACTGATTTCCGCTCATACAGGGATACACCCTCAATGAAACATAAACAATATTAAAGAGAAGAACATAACTCTCAAATTTGGTTCTTGCCCACACAAGAACTATTGGTTCTCAATTGACCAATATCACATAAAGTACTATCACATGATCACATAAGACTAGTTGCGACAACTCAGGTTGGCTAAAAATATCGAGACCCAAAATAGATATCAATATAAACATGCACCGAAGCACATAAAAAATCATAGAATTGAAATCCCAAAACCTTTGATTTTACCTCCTGATAGCCATCTAATCCCAAAAGACAACCGACACACAACAGTATCGCAAAAAGGGAAAGAAACACACAATCTTTTCAATCAGTCACTCAGAAGATACATCATCGCATAATAAATACAATTATAGAAAGGCAATACAATTTAGTGATAAACTCATTTATAGTAACAATATGCAAATTAGTTTATCCAATAAAATTATTAACAACAATATAATTCAATTTTCCATAGAAAATGTACATAAAGTCTCTATAGATTAATTTATAATATTCACATCATATAAATTAGTCTATTTAATAATTACTAAAAATTTAACTATAATTACAAGTAAAAGTTTTCTATTTTTTTTTTTTTAAAATAATTTCTAAAAATAGAATACCCACTGCATGAGAATTCAAAAAAAATAAAGTTTTTATTTATTTTTGAGTATAGAGTTTCTAAAAATAGAATACCACTCCATGTGAATTCTAATTTTATTATTATTATTATTATTATTATTATTATTTAAAAAAAAAACATAATTTATAAAAATAGAATTTTTAAAGAAACATAATTTCTAAAAATAGAGTTTCTAAAGAAACTTAATTTATAAAAATAGAATTCTATTGCATGCAAATTGACAAAAACAAGAAAAACATTCTAAATTTAATATTTTATTTCTTTTTCAAGAAGAGTTTTCTCTAAGCATGCAAATTGACATAAACAAGAAAAACTTTCTAAATTTAATAATATTTTTCAAATGAAATCTTTGCATGCAAATTTATGCAAACAAGAAAATAATTCTAAATCTAATATTAATTTATTTTCAACAAGGATTTTCTCTAAGCATGCAAATTGACATAAACAAGAAAAACATTCTAAATATAATTATATTTTTCAAATGAAATCTTTGCATGCAAATTTATGCAAACAAGAAAAGAATTCTAAATCTAATATGAATTTATTTTCAAGAAAGATTTCTTTCTCAAGCATGCAAATTTAACTCAATTGACTTGTTTTCTACATTCAAGGTATGATATTAATAGATCCGAGGGTTTAAACCCTTTCTTGACAATAATCATCAATTTTCTTTAAAAAAAGACATTTTTCCCAATTGAAACCCTAAGGGCAACTTTGGAACAAATTCATTTCCACATGAAAACCCTAATGCCCATTTTGCATCTAACACCATAAAATAAAACCTTTTTTCTCACAAGCACAAATATGCCATGCAAACTTGAAAGAAACCACAAAATTGAACCAAGAACACGTTTCTTCAATTTTACATCAATAAACCACACAATAATCAAACAAGGAAGATCACACAAAAGATCCTAGCTTTTCGGATGCATGGAAGACAGGGATCCGACAGCTAGAATTAACATGAACAAGATCCTACCTCAATAACTGATGAGAGGAATAAAATCCACAATTTCAAGAAAAGAAGAATTCCAAAAATGCTCCAAAATACTCTCAAGCTTTCACAAATCCTTCATCACCTGATTTTCCTTTCTCCCCTGGTTGAATAATCTCCAAAATGGCTTTCAATCCAAGGATATAGAAAACCAAGCAATTAGGTTTTCAAAAAGAGAAAAATCTAAAGGGAATATAAATTATCTAATTAATAATTAAAATGATTTCTTTATTTTCAATTTCACTTAAAGCATGCAAAACTCAACTTTATAATATAAAAGCAAAGTGTTAAATTGAAAATGCATGTGAGAATATTTCAATTAAATAAATCAATTAATCATGCAACTTAAAGCAATATTTAATAAATCAATTTTGCACAACTAATTTACAATTAATTGAATTTAATATTTATTAAATCTCAATTATTTAAATCAAGACTTAATAATTAAATCAATTAATTAAATATAGGCATTTAATTAATATTTAATTATTAAATAGCCATATATTTCATACATCAATGGTTTAACCTTGTTAAAGGTGCAATAATTAATATTAATATTTACCATATTATTCACTAAATAAATCAAGCCAAAAGCATCACTAAACCATCTAAAACCCATCTAAACAGATAAACAACTAAAATAGAGAATCAATTGAAACAAACACCCAAGCACACACAAACAAGCTCACGAATCCACGTCACTTGATGGATTCAAACACTAGGATAGTCACTCAGATTCTTGTCCATTTCTAGGATAAAATGAGGGTTTAGGGTATGGATTTGGACCTGAATATTATCTCCCCTCTCTTACCATTGAGATATTGCAATAGGGCACACTGACTCCTTCCAATTCAGGGAATACGTAGCTCAATATTTGCAAACCTGTCATCACAAAGATGAGCATATATACATACAATATAGAAAACAATGGTTGATACTAGTTTATCATGTGTATCTCGCCAAAGTAAGTAACTACGTCTTTGTCCCATACCATACCAAACACAACAACCAGTAATGCAAAACACCACAATAATCTAGGTGCATATAAATATGGGGTCAGTATTGTTAGAAAACCTTAATCAAAAGAATTCATAACATAAACATAACCAACATGAAATAATCACAAATCATATGCAAATAGATGATATAATACAACTAACAATGGATCAATAGAATAATGAAAAGTGATACATAAATATCCTTAAAATCACCTGAAATAACTAACACATACATAAAATGGCCTAAAAGAGATCATAAACTAAAATAGAAAGGAAGACTAAGGGGTAGGTATTACATAGGTCTCCTAAACCCTTCCTTGTCAAATTTGACCCCTGAATGGATCATTTCCACTATTGCCCCAACATTGGCAATATGAACATAAATTATCAACTTTTGACATTGCTTGAAAAGAAAGACTCTAAAGACCTAATAAGACCTCCTTATCTAACACAAAACATCTTAGGACTCACCTAGTCTTATTATTCCACTAGTGGTGTGGCTAGGACCACTACAAGCCAAAAAGAACTTAGAATCCCTAGGTTACATGTTAGCCCTACCTAGGTGCTCCTGCACCACAAAATATGCTAAAGGTTGTGGCATGACAAGAATGGGTGCACTGGTAAGTGATTTATTGAGCTCTTGAAAGGCTCTATCACACTTCTTAGTCCACTCAAATTTCTTTCCCTTTCACTAAAGATAAGTGATGGGGTGTTCCACTCGAGAGAAACCCTCATCAAACGATCTGTAATAACTAGCAAAATGCATGAAACTTCTTAGCTCGGTCACAGTGGCAAGTGCTCGCCAATCCATAATAGCATCTATCTTTGATGGGTCTACTAAGATCCCATCACCAGAGATCACATGTCCTAAACATTTGACCTCTGGTTTAAAAAATACACACTTTAACAAGCTACCAAACAACTAGTTATCCCTCAGACACTACAAGACCTGTCTTAGGTTCTCTTTGTGCTCTTTATCATCTTTAGAATATATTAATATATCATCAAGGAACACCAAATTTTTATTTTCAAGGAAGGTACATAATACCCCATTCATGAGACTCATGAATATAATTGTAAAATTTGTAAGACTGAATGGAACCACAATGAACTCATAGTGGCCGTATCTAGTGCGGAATGTGGTCTTGTGAATATCACTATCCATTATCCTCAACTGGTGATACCTTGACCTAAGATCTATCTTTGAGAACACTCACACAGCCTCTGGTTGATCAAACAAGGCACAAGTCCTAGGAAGTGGATAGCGATTCTTGATGGTTACTTTATTCAGCTGATGGTAATCAATGAAAAATGTAAGAGATCTATCCTTCTTCTTCTTTATGAATACCATTGGTGTACCTCAAGGAGAAACACTAGGATGAATGTGTCATTTCTCTAACAGTTCCTCAAGTTGTATCTTGAGATCATTAAGATCATTTGTGGTCATGCTATAAGGTGCTTTGGAAATGGGCTTTGCTCCTGGTACAAGATCTATGTGAAATTAAAATAACCTACAAGGAGGCATACCAAGTAGTTCTGATGGGAATATATTTAAAAACTCATAAAGAATGGGATAGTCATCTAGTAAGGGTTCCTTATCTGCCTCATCATCTCTATTGCTAATGGTTATAGCATACAACTAACATCCATTCTGCATGCATCACTTAAGGTGCATAAAGGAGATCACATGGAGGTACATAAGTCTTTGAACTCTTGAAATCACTGTAGCAGTACCATCATCATCTAAGCATTCTATTTTCTTTTGACGACAATATAACTTGATTTTGTGGGCATATAGCCAATCCATGCCAAGTACTAGACTGTAGGATCCAAGAGGAGTAACTCAGAGGTCTGCTATGGTGGTCATGCCACCAATATGAATCTGATAGTCTCTAAACAATGAGGTAAAAGATACTCTAGCTCCTTAGCCTAACTCTACCTCCCATCTAGCATCTTTCCTAGCCACCACTATCCTACAACACTCCACCACTGATGGAAAAATAAAAGAGTCAGTAGCTCATGTATCAAATAAAATAGAAACACTACTATGTCTAATCATACATGTAACCTCAATGATGGTGGCCTGACGCTCTTCTTGGCAGCTATCAACCACTAAAAATAATTTGTGGGACTTTCCCATGTTCCCAACTATAGGCTTTGACATAGCTGCTCACTAAATACCTTCCAAAGGGCACTCTCTAGCAATGTGCCCCATGGAACCAAAAGTATAACAAGGTCCATGTTCCTAAATCTACACACCCTAAGGTGTAGAATACTACAAACCTCCTATCTTATTGGACCCGTTATATCCACCCATAGAGGACTACTAAGTCCATGTGGGAGGTCTATAGGGTGCTTTAGGTCTCTAGTCCTTCCTAGGACCTGGTCACTACCATTACTTGGGCTTAGAGCCTGGGATCTCTTAGGTGGCCTCTATCTCTGGCTCTGTAGAGAGTGTTGTTGTTGCTACAACTATGGGGTTCTAAATGACCCTGATGAGAATCTCAGAGTATTCTTTCATTGAGGTCTCTAATAACCTGAAGCCTAAGGTGCATAATTACGATTCTGTGAGCTATCACATGCATCATGTGGTCCTTTGACAATCTCCTTTTCTACCAAGGCTCTATCAATAGTGAAACACAAGTATCCTAGTGGTGCCATGCGTACCATACCTATTATAGTGGGACTCAATCCCATTATGAATCAGATGAAATGTACATTCTCATCCCTTATATACTCTACATAAGGGAGGAGATCAATAAAATTTCCCTCATACTAGGCTACTGAAAGTCCTCTCTACTGGAGATCGTGGAATTTGTCTATGCGAGGCTATTTGAACTGCTCCAAGACATACCTAGCTTTGAATATTGCTAGAAAATAATCCCAAGTAAGGGTATCTATAACCAGGTGCCCCTTGAAGTCATCATTTTTCCACCAATTGGAGGTTGTTAGGGTAGACAGATCTGGAACAATATATGAATAAATAGTTATATGCAGAAAACAAAAGAAGAATAAAACTGAACATAGATAACACACAGATTTAACATGGTTCACCCAAAACCTAGGCTATATCCACCTACATATCCATCCAACCTTCCTTATTATCCAAAAAAATAGTACACCAACATTACAATGCATTATGCATCTCAGCCGCTTATAACATGCATTTTAGGGAAACCTCTAAAATTCACCATTTTAGGGTTTTACAATGTCGGTCTTCTTTTTCCTGAAAAAGAATAAAAAATCAACACCCACTACATGATCAATTGCCATAATATCAACAATCTCCCACTTGGAGACTGATTAGGCTCCATGCCAAATAATCTCCCACTTGGAGACTAAAACAAGATGATAATGTAGTACGTGCAACTCCCACTAGATAAAAGACCTTGTTGTTTATTAACTCCATAATCATCAGTCAAGAAGCCCAATAGAAGATGAGAAAGAAACCAACTTCTCCTTGGGGACTGCCTTCGTGAACATGTCTGCAGGATTGTCACTTGTGTGAATCTTTTCAAGCCATAATTGGCCATACTCCAAAATAGACCTTATAAAATGGTACCTGAGCTATATGTGCTTTGTCCTTGAATGAAAAGTAGAATTCTTTACAAGATGAATGACACTCTTGCTATCACTATACAATGGGAAATCTTCCTGCTTCTAACCTAAATCCTCCAGAAAACATTGTAATCAAATCATCTCCTTGCTAGCTTCCATAACAGCTACATACTCAGCTTCAGTGGTTGAAAGTGCATTAACCTTCTGCAATCTAGAAATCCAACTGACTGCAGTACCCCCTACAATGAAAACATACCCTATAGTACTCCTCCTTGTATCAATATCTCCTGCCAGATCAGAGTCAACAAATCCACTCAGAGCATAACTGGATCCTATGAAACATAATGCCTTTGTAGTAGTACCTCTCAAATATTGAAGAATCCATTTGATAGCATTCCAATGTTCCATACCTGGATTGCTCATATACCTTCTGACAACACCCACTACATGAGAAATATCTGGCCATGTGCATACCATTGCATACATTATTCTGTCAACAACTGATGAATATGAGATGTTAGACATTTTTTCTACTTCTTCATGTACCTTTGGGCAAATTTCCTTAGTTAATTTGAAATGACTATCCAAAGGTGTACTAACTGCTTTTGCATCCTGCATATTAAATCTTTTTAACACCTTCTTTATATACTCACTTTGGGACAAATTCAAGGTTCTATTTTTCCTATCCTGTGTAATCCTCATACCAAGGATTTGCTTAGCAACACCCAAATCTTTCATAGTAAATGACCTTGCTAATATATGTTTAAGTTCATTTATTTGTTGTATATTGGACCCAACAACAAGCATGTCATCAACATAGAGTAACATGATAATGTAACTCCCATTATCCAATCTCATAAAATATACACAGTGATTAGAATGACATCTACAGTAACCTTGTTCACCCATGAAACTATCAAATTTTAAATACCATTGGTGGGGTGCCTTCTTTAGGCCATACAAACTCTTCCTTAACCTGCACACTAAATTCTCCTTACCCTTGACCTCATATCCCTCTGGTTGCTGCATGTAAATTTCCTCCTCCAAATCTCCATGGAGAAAAACTATTTTGACATCTAGTTGTTCAAGATGTAAGTCATCTGCAGCCACAAGACTTAGTACAATTCTAATTGAATTCATTTTTACAATAGGGGAGAATATTTCATCAAAATCTATACCCTTTTTCTGTGCAAAACCTTTTACCACAAGTCTGGCCTTATACCTTTTCTTTCCTCCATCTTCCTCCTTCAGCCTATAAAACCATTTTTTAGGAAAGAATCTTTTTCCTTTAGGTAAAGGGACTAAGTCCCAAGTCATATTTTTCAACAAGGAGTCCATCTCCTCTTTTATGCCCAACTTCCATTGTTGTTTGGCATCCACCTGCATTGCTTCTTCATATTCTTCTGGTTCACCATAATTAGTCAATAAAATGGAATACAACGAGGGAGAAAACCTTTCAGAAGGTGTACTTAATTATGTATATTTTCTAACACTTATAGGAGTTTGTAGGATAACTTGTTTTTGCTGAGCATCAGGTACTAGTGGCATTTCTTTTTTAGGAGTCTCATCCAACACCACATAATCTTGTTTGACCTGTTCATGCTTCGTTTCCTACAACTGTTCTTTATACATGACCTTCTCATTGAATATAACATCTCTACTTCTGATTATTTTAAGATTTTCAAAATCCCATGATTGATAACCATAGTCATCTACTCCATATCCAATGAAGGTACATTTTTGAGATTTAGCATCAAGCTTTGTTCTATTTTCTTTATCAACATGGACAAAAGCTTCACAACCAAAAGTTTTCAGAAATGAATAATTTACCTTTTTACCAGTCCATGCTTCCTCTGGAATACCACCATCCAAAGGGGCTGAAGGTCCTCTATTTATCAAATGGATAGTAGTGTTTATAGCATCTACCCTGAAATGAAGGGGCAGTCCAACATGCAATCTCATGCTCCTTGCACGTTCCATGATTGTCCTATTCATTCTTTCTGACACACCATTTTCTCGTGGGGTTCCTGGAACTGTCTTCTACCTTCGAATCCCATTGATACAGAAGTAATCTTCAAAGGATGTGCTGCAATACTTACCTCCATTATTGGATTTGAGACACTTCAACTTCTTTCCTGTTCTATTCTCAACCAAAGATTTCCATTTCTTAAATGTTACAAAAACATCAGATTTTTGTTTCAGGAAATATACCCATGTTTTCTTGGTTGAATCATCTATAAAAATAAAATAATAATGAGAGCCACCAAGAGATGATACCTGAGATGGTCACCATACATCTAAATGCACTAGCTCTAAATTCTCACTCTTATTTTCTTTCCCAACTTTGAGAAATCTGACTCTTTTCTGTTTACCATAAATACAATTTTCATAGAACTCTAAATCGATATTTTTCAGTCCTAGCAACAAATTTTTAGAGTGAATAATTTTCATCCCTTTCTCACTCATGTGCCCAAGCCTATGGTGCAACATTTTTGAATATGTTCTTGCAACATCTATAGTAGCTTTCCCTGCACTAACATTATCAGTAACAACTAAGGTAGAATAAGTGTTACCAGTACACAAATATAATGTGCCTATCTTTGCACCTTTAGCTACTACTAATGAACCTTTAGTGACCTTCTAGAAATTGTCTGCAAACATGACTATGCATCCTTCACTACCCAGTTGTCCTGCAAAAATTAAATTTCTTCTTAAACTAGGGACATGCCTTACCTCCTGCAGTATGAAGTCATTTCCATTTGACTACTTGATCTTTATTTTCCCTTTCCCAACAATAGGACATGGCTCATCATCACCCAAATATACCTGTCCAAAATCACCTTGAACATAATCTTGAAAATATTTTCTATGAGGTGTAGCATGGAATGAAGCCCCAGAATCAATTACCCAGGAATTGTTAACATTATCCAAACATAAGATTAAAGCATCTTGTAAAGTATTACTTGCAACATTAGCTTCCTTACTGTCATCTTCATTTCCATCTCCTTATTTGTTTTTTTTGAGACCAAAAGTATTTCTTCACGTGACTAGGATTTCCATAGTACCAGCAATCTTTCTTTCCTTTAGATTGAGAATGTCCTTTCTTTGACTACCCTCATGACTTGCCATGTGAAGGGCCATTTCCTGTTTCACTTGTTCTTCCTCTGTTCTCCACATTTAAAGCGGAACTTGATGAGGTTGAAGTTTCACCTGTGCTTTTTCATCGCATTTCCTCGCTTAGGATAACACCAACAACTTCATAAAATTTTGAAAGTATTTGAACTAGAGACAGAGTTGCTAACAACCATAACCAAGCTATTCCAGCTTTCTGGAAAAGAACATAAAATTAAGAGAGCCCTAACCTCTTCATCAAATGAAATTTTTATGGATGACAATTGACTGGTAACTGTATTAAATTTATTTAAATGATTTTCTACAGATCCTCACTCACCCATTTTCATATTAAACAAACGCTTCATAAGAAATACCTTATTTGAAGCTGAGGGTTTCTTGTATAACTTAGCCAATGTCTCCATCCGCTCTATGGTCATTTTTGCCTTTGATATTTTGAATGTTATAGACGGTGCAAGGCATAATCAAATAGATCCCAGTTCCTTCCTATCCAAGACCTCCCAGTCCTTTGCTAACATATTTCCTATTTTCTTGGCTTCTCCTTCTAATGGCTTCCATAGGTCCTTTTGATATAGATAATATTCCATCTGCATTTTCCATAAATGAAAATTCTGGCCATTGAATTTTTCAATCTTGAATTTGGAATCCTGCATTGCTCATACTCCATTAGAAAGTCCTATCAATCTACAACAACAAACCTCTCTCTAATACCAATTGTTATGGTTGATAGATCCATAACAATATAAGAATAAACACTTATATGCAAAAAACAAAAGAAGAATAAAACTGAACACAGATAACACACAGATTTAACATGGTTCACCCAAAACCTAGGCTACATCCACCTACACAGTCGTCCAACCTTTCTTATTATCCAGAAAAATAGTAGACCAATATTACAATGCATTATGCATCTCAGCCGCTTATAACATGCATTTTAGGGCAACCTCTAAAATCGACCATTTTAGGGTTTTACAATGTCGGTCTTCTTTTTGATGAGTAGGCCCACAGTATCACCATGAACTACATGATTAGTTGCCACAATATCAACAGAGGATCATTCTGTAAGGACTTGTATGGAAAATTTTATTTAAGGTTTCTCCCATACGGACACAAAGCAAAGCACCTCTCAACACTCAAAAGCCAAGACTCAGCTTGTGTCCCATCTATAGATCCTAATAATAGGGGTGGTTGAAGTTGCATCAACTCCTTAATCTGATCCCCTGTATCTAGGGCTGCCCTCTCTATTCTATGGGCCTCATTCTTAGGTTATGATCCCTAGTCCACCATGGACCCAATCTCATGCTCAACCTGTCCCTTTGCAAACGTAGGTGGAGGCTCCTACTCCATTATTTGGTTGAGGACCCATGACCTTCTATATCTTGTTGCACATTCAGTTGCACAACCAAAGGAATTTTATCAAGGATAATCCCGATAAGATTTTGTAGTGCCATCAATATGTCTACATTTGGATTTGGAGGTGGTTTGGGAGGAGGATCCTAATTTCCTCCAAGAACCTCTCTACCTCAAGTCATACCTCCTCATGAGCCGAGGGGGTTTTTCTAAGGTCACTCCCACATTTATAGGCTTATCATGTGAGTGGAGGAATCCTACACATGCATTTGAAAAAAAATAGTTATAGCGTAGTGGTTTTAGGTTCGTAGTGTTTAAACTACGCTCTGATACTAAAATTTCATTTCCCAAAAGTTGGGCAAAAGCACATTGACAATTTTTTTAAAGGACTAAAAGTTATCTATTTTAACAAATATTAATGTCTCGATGTTTGACTAATTGAGTGTTGTTACAGTTTACAAGTTACAATTGAGAACTCTAAATAGGTTCAAGTAGACATCGGTTGACTAAGGTTGACTATGTTTAACTGTCATTAGATCACTAATCGATTGTCAGGCATTTTGAACCTAAATTATCATCTCTTAAGATTTGGTTGAATATAGGTTTAATTGAGGGAATTGATATATTAATTTGATTAATAACATTATTCCTTAATTAATCGCATTTAAGTGATTACTTAAAATAATGCATTAATATTACCATCTTATCTTTTCAAATTTGAATATATAATAACCATAAAGTCATCATAATAATCTAGTTATTAAATTAAACCTATTAAAGCTTAATGAACAACTTAATAATAAATTTGTTTGAAATTATATTAAAATTTAAATCCAATCTATTAAACCCCTATTGATAATGATTAATAATGTTCGATAATGTTAATATTTTTCATAAGTAATATTATACTAATATTTCCTTCAGTTGATTAAAAAAATCACTAATATTTAAATCATATCCCATTTATAATTATATTGTCATTTGATAAAATAATCCCCTAATTAAAATATTAAAGACCAACTTTAATATGCCAATTATATAATAACAATGTCCCATTAAAACCAATTAATTAAATTAACTAAACTTTAACCGTTATTCCACTATTAAACCTTTCTAAACCTCACATTTAAAATGAAATTAGATTCTAATATCTTTTAATAAAGTAATTATTTATCCCACACAAATATTTAATTTAAATTAGAAAAAGTCTAGAGGCTTCTCCTCTAAAGTCAATATAGGCAACGATATGCCTGATTTCATAACTTTTGAAATCCAGGCAAAACAAAAAAATATTATTTAACTAATCTAAAACTTAGTTAACCTAAAACACTATGGATTAAAAAATGATATTTTCTATAAAACTAAATTTATGCCTTTGTTATTTTTTTAAAAATAACTCTCTTTGTGTTTTATTTTATTATTTTATGTCTGTGTTTATTTTCTTGTAACATGGCTAGGGTTTTGAAATTGGTGGGAGGAACGATTGTGCGGGAGGAGGGGAGGTGTCATAAATGAGTTATGGGAATCTTAATGAGCTAAAATTGACCCCTAACCCCTAGGGTACTGTTATGCCCTACATACCCATCCCTACATTTTGTTGGCAAAATGTTGGGTTCCCCTTTTTGCTTTTTGCCTTGTTCCTTTTCCTTTCATTTTCTTCCGACCTTTGCTTCCACGGGGTCGTTGTTTTCTTTTCTTGTTGTTTTCTCTTCCTCTAGGACCCAGTCCAGGAGTGTTTTTTTTTTCTTTGTGCTAGACGGATTTCAGACTCCAGGATTCTCTGTCACTACTTCCTCTTTTTTTAGAGGGTGTGGTTGCATGGGATCCCCAGGCCTGGAGTCTGGAGGTTTGCCTTTTTCTTGAGACTTGTGGAAGGGAGCAGTATGTTTTCACCCTAGAGGTATAAATAGAGATTCACCTGTCACTTTCACATTTACCATGAACAAGATTACCCAAAGCGATTAAGAGAAATTAGAGAAAATTTGTGATGAAGTGCGAGTTGCTTTGGGAGGTTTAACAGTGCTTTGCAGCAAAGTTGGTATTCGAGTTTGTGTGCGTTTTTGACTTTCCTTCAAGGTTGAAGGTGTTTTTGGTCTATGAAAGCTTCCTGGTTTGTAGAGAACTCCTTATGCTCCTCCTCCCGCGTTTCATGGTGTTAAGGTAGGTCCTTTGGCTCTCTTCTATATCTCTTCGTTTTGCTTTGTTTTGATTTTGCTTTTTTCTTCCTTTTCTGTTCTTGTTTTCATCTTTGTGCGTGGTGTCTTCTGGTTTGTCATCGCCTGGCTCTACAGGAAGGTTGTCTAGCTTCCTTGTGTTGTTTTCTTTCCTGTAAATAGTGTACATTCCTGTAGATTTTGTAAGTAGTTGTAATTTCTTCATAAATTATCATAGTTTCTCTATAAATTGTAAATAGGCTGTAGGATAGGGTAGTTTCCTGTAAACTTCACCATTCTCCAGCTTCCTCTATGAATTTGGTCTATACATTGGTTTGTATATTGTCATGATGACCCTTCCTATGGTGAGCTCATCATGCTCTCCATGTTGTATAACTCAGGTTCTGAGCTCATCTGCGTGGTGTTTGCCTAGTTCAAACTCGACACCTCGCCTGTTCAAGCTATGGTGGTTTTCTCTCTCCTCTATTGCTTCATCATTAATGGTAGGATTAATTTCCCCCATGCATGAGCATTCAAAACCATCCCATCTGGCATTAAATTCACTTGTGTCAGTGCATCTATCACCATTAAGTGCCATTACACCATTTATTGCATGACTACGTGACAACCCATGTCAGCCCAGTACGGCTCACTGCTCGATCACTTCAATAATGGCTAGTTTGTCTTGACTTTGGGTGCTAAAAAGTTCTCGGGCCTTCATCCCATTTATCACATAGATAGGTATTCCCATAACCCAGGTGCGAAATGGTAGTGGGCTCTCCAGAGTCTGTAAAAAATTTCTTTATATTTTATCACATGTATTAATGGTTGTCTGGTCTTGCACATTGTAAATCATCCAAGGACAATGTCTAAAGTAACAACTCCTCCTGGAAGTCTAGAACTTTCGACTACCACTACTTGGGCGGCCACTGAGACAAAGGAAAAGAAAATGATGGCCAAGCTCCCATTGACATCCAAATACTTGAGGGATGGTGTCCTTTTGTGATCCAAGGTGGATTCCAAACTTTAAGATATCACTGACACAAAGGCCAAACTATGGGCAGACCTACAGGGCCTTGTCCAGACAATGTACCAACAGAGATCTGTCGGGGATGATATGGCCAAGAACGTGGCCACCTCTAGAATTATCAAAGCTTCCTATTTCCCTTGCTCAGTGCAAGCACCGAAGCTGATCCTCCAACTGGCGAAGCACTACAACTCACCCATTCGGGTGGTTTTTCTTGCTGATTCTCTACCACTGAATTATCCAGTGACTATTATTACTCTAGATGCTGCCACCTTTTCTTTGGGGCTGGGGATTCCCCAGTTTAGGAATGCTATTGTTATCTCCCAGGCCGTATCATTGATGAAGGTTGAGAAAGTTCCACATCTTGCCTGTAAGCATCTTAATTCTCACTGGTTAAAGTCCTTGAGGAGGGACTACAAGAAAATGAAGTTGGAGATCCCCAGCCGAGATTTCAAGGAATGTGTATGGGCGGGGATCATCTCTTTGTGTAGACTCTTTGGGGAACCCCATGCAAAGGAATTTTGGCATGGATGTATTATTTCTTATACTGCATCACCACTCATAGTTAGGCCTTCGACTAGGTGACTATTATCGCTAGTCATGTGGACTTTCAACTGAAGAACGTCAGCCAGAATTTGAAGTTAAACATGAATTCATATGTGCTATGGGCATTGGCACAATAGAGAACCACCCTTTAGGGTTTTTAGATAGTGGGCGTTCTTGGAAATGGGCCTAGCTAGAATGTCCCATGTGAACATTATCCCTAGAGCCAATGGGAAGCCAGCTTCCCCAATTTTTGCAGGGTAAATGACATGTTCGT
>MU223097.1:302549-342954 GCA_018584345.1 Thuja plicata | reverse complement strand
TTAGGGTTTTTAGATAGTGGGCGTTCTTGGAAATGGGCCTAGCTAGAATGTCCCATGTGAACATTATCCCTAGAGCCAATGGGAAGCCAGCTTCCCCAATTTTTGCAGGGTAAATGACATGTTCGTTTACCACAACATTTTGACACTTACTCAAGATTTTGGGTACCGACTGTCCAAGGAGGCTATGAACTTGGTGAGTACATATGATAATTATTTTATTCAATTTCAACAACATTCTTACATTTGGATGACCGGGTTCTCTGGAAATCCCTACTTACTCCTCAAGCATTGTGGGGATAGGATTATTCTTTTGGAGTTCTGCAAGAAAATCTTACAACTTCATGCATTCTTTACATTGAAGAAGGTTACCTCCATCTTGTTCCCAATCATTAGTGGGAATAATTCTTGCAGTCTTGCAGTGGCCAAGGACACTGATAATGAGTTGAAGAGTTTGGGGTGGGTCGAGTTCCACCTGGAAAGAAACAATTTTGATCCAGTCAAAAAGATAAGTACGACACTGCCCTGGTCGTCCACACCACATGAGCTTCACATTGAATATTTTTGGGTAGATCGCTAGGATGGTTTCAACCTTCAGGCTTGGCAGCACTCAAGGATGTCCAAAGGTATGATGAAGAGCCTTTACCTTTGGACCTTTCTAAAATATTTTTCAGATAGTGGGCCTTTAGAGGACCCAACATACAAGGCACAGGGATTGATAAGATGGATCTCCCTCTGATGGATTGGGACACCCCAGAGAGTTTGACTATTGAAGACATCACCCAGAGAATCATATAGAATAGTCACAATTACTTTGCACAAGTGTGCAAGAGAAGTACCCACAGGGGCCCAATTTTGTGGGGGTCTACTTCATCCTCTGGGGCTACAGGGCCAAATAAAGATAAGGGGAAAGAAAAAGAAAGCACCCTAGCTCAAGTTCCACCCCCAAATCCACTCCTAATTTTGGAGCAAGTTCATATTCAACTGGAGGTGTCACGACAGATAAGTCAAAAACTAAGTGCCTAGCTTTCTTGCAGTCTTCCAATTACTCTGGTGGGATCTTCCCTCCTGAAAAGATCCCCTTCACTAGCAGCACTTATGAGTCAGTAGATGGAGGCCGAGGTAGAATTTGTAGAATTTCTAGATGTCGGGGCCCTGTTACAGTTAAGAAGAAAGAAGCAAAGGGTGGATCCTCCCCCAAGCATAGATATAGGCCCCGGGATGCCTAAAGTTGCCTAGGTGGAACTGATCCCCTCCTCTCCTGAACCATAGCATCCCTTGATAGCCTCCCCTCCACATGATAACTTTGATGATCTCTTTCAAAGGGAAGATCTAGTGAATTTACAGGCTGATATGGTGAAGGCGGTAGAGGAGATAGATGCATAGGAAGAAGTGGCCCGAGAAAATAAAGTCTAGGAGAAAGAACAAGAAGAAACACAAGAAAATCCACAAAATGTGGAAGAAACACCAATCCAAGGGACCGAGACAGAACCTAGGCCAACACAATATGAGCCATTGAGAATGGCTAGGGAACCCAGACCTTCGGGAGCAACTGTATCCCCAGTCGTCACACTCCAATTGCCTCTAGTTACCTTGGGTGATCAAATACCCTGGAGTGTGACATTCGGCGAGGTGGTCTCTGTAGCCCAACAAAAAAATCTTGGCTAGACACCTCTGGCATCTCTGGAAGATGTTCCCATGGAGAAGAATGTCATAGCGGATGGCATCAAAGAAGAAGAACAACAACAAGATCAGGGGGATAACCCTAGAAATGTGGAGACTGAGACCATAGATGCTGAAAAGGATGGGGAAAATCTTGGTGATATGAATGTAGATGCCACCAAGGTTGAAGATATTAGAAACCCCAGGGAACAAGAGAAAGAGTATGATATGACTATGGATATCAGGGAAATGCCACCAGACCCCAAAGAAGACCCCAACGCTCAGGCCTTAGTAGAAAAACTGCCCCAACTGCCATAATGGATGGTAGAATTTAGAAAAAGAAAGGCCCCGATGGTAGCAATTGCTCCCATCTCCTTGGTCAAAATGATGGCCCAAAATCAAGAGGCTAAAAATCCTAAGAAAGCCTAGACCCTCCATACCCTCTGGACTGGTTCGGGTGGAAGTATAGTCATAATAGTTGTGACGCTTTCCCTAGATATAGACGCGGCAGCTGTAAGGGCTGAGGATTATATAGTTTCAGAAGTTCCTCTAGGGAGGAGAGATAAGAAGGGAAAATTGGACTTGCTGAAAGAAGCTACCTAGGCAGTTGAGTCTTGATATGATAAGTAGGCACATAAGCTAAAGGAGGAAAGAGAAAAGAATGAAAATATCCTTGGGCTTCTCATAGAACTGACACAACCACTGGTCGAGATTCATTTGGAAGCCTCTACCTCTGGAACACCGCTCCCACAGGGTGACATGGATGCTCTAAGGGACATGAAGAAGAAGGCACATGCTGTAGATGGGTGGATTGCTAAAAAAATCAAAGCCATAAGGCAATTCCTGACAGTGACACTCTTAGACCTTTATAAGGTCAGCAACCTTATAGGCCAGGTGAACTGCTCCATCTTCTTATTGGAGAAAGATATAGAGAAGTATGAGTAGTGGAGGTCCAAATTCGAAGAAATAATAAACTTCAGAGAGGAGGCTATTATGGAGATAGGAATTTTGGGAGAAGAACCCTTCAGGTTCCTCCAGGCCCAACACTCCAGACTTGGCCTCAAAATTTAGGTGAGCAAGCAACTGGTAGTGGCCGTAAATAATAGGATCCTGGGAGTCAAGAATTCTTTAGATTTATACACAACATTCATATCAAGGGTTTCACAAGTTGATCCCTTCACTATCGGGACTTGTGCCTTGGAAAATTTTGTACTCAGTAAATTTGATGAGCAGATGGAGTCCCGATACCAGTTCGCCAAAGATTTTGACAGAGGAAAATTTACAAGATTATCTTAAATGATGCTCCGGGCTCATGAATCAGTGAAAGTGGCTGCAAAATTTAGGGATGGGGCTGGAGACATTGAGGAATAATTCAGAATCATTAGCGATCGATGGGAAAATGTCAAAGACATAGATGAAGATTGAATTGGCCAAATTTTGGAGGCCTTCAAGAAAAAACAAGGAACAATAGAGTTCTCCGGACTCTGGAGATTTTCACCTATGGGGTGCAATTTTGTAAATTTATTATTCTTTGAGCATAAGCTCCAAGACTCCAGAATTTTAGGTCCAAAGTTTTGTATTCTTTCACAGTGATCCGCATCTAGGTTCTCTAGAGTCAACCTATCATTGTTAAGTAGTTAATAAGGGGTCATTAGGTAGGTGATCTGGATAAGGCATGTCAGACGGAGGGATGGCTCTGATAGGTGATTCCCCTGAGGTGTTGCTCCCACATTAACTTCCTGATCTGAATCAAAGATAGTGAGCCACAATCTGCATTCATGAGGCATGTAGCCTCGGATATTGGGACAATGATATTTCCTCTATAAATACTGTGACACTCTTCTCTAGGTTGATTCTTCCATCTTTCTCTTCTTATCTTCTTTCTTTATCTTGTCAGACTTCTGCACTTTTCGAGGTGATTGTAAGTGGTGGAGGTAGTACCGGGTATAGGATAATGTATTTTATGTGTTGAGTGTATAGTTAGATTAGGTTATTTTTAGGTTAAACCATGTGTATAAATAAGAAGTCCGACCTCATAACAAGGGTCAGAAAAATTGATGATTTTGCAGTCCAACAAGTAATAGAAGATAACTTTTCATTTTTAGTTTTTTTGGGAGCTTAATTCTCATTAGTTCTTAGTAGTTTAGATTCTCCCTTGGAGCCATGCTTGTACGCACCAGTGATGCTCGAATGGTTTAAGTTATTGAAGAAGGAGGAACACCTTATGACTACTTGTTATGTGTTGTTCTGATCTTTGGAGTTCACAAACATCTTTTGTGCAATATGTATTCTTATGTCCCTTTCTCCTATGTTCTAGTTTAGATTAATGATCTTATCTCCCCTTGGTACTGGATGCATGTGAATCGCTAGTTCTTTGTGTATTCAGTATTTAGAGTAGTTTTCTTACATTGGAGCTTAGTTTGATGTTTGAATGTTTATTGCATAACTATAGATAGAAATTCTTATCTAACCCTGTTCAATCTTTTGAAGTTTACTTGATAATCCAAATGCTTGCAGGAAACCCCATCCCTCTTGAAATACTTGAAGAAGATGAGTAAAAGCACACTATCTACTCACACAATAGTCACCTATCCAACTTAGCTCCCCCGCACCATCGAGACCCAACTACCAGGTGCTTGGAGGCTAGGAGAATTTATTCTCCAGAAAACCTCTTCAGGCGGAGTTGGCCAGTACCCCGGTACCCGGTGAAAACTTACCCCTGTTGGTGGAGCCGATCCTAAAGTCCTGTCAATAGGTACCAAGTAGGGTGGTTAAATTTAACCCAAACTACCTTTTGGAAGCCTATTTGACCCTCCTAAACACCACTTGAAGTTTACCCATGAAATTCAACTAGCTTGACTCAATCAGATATCTCCCAACCCTAGGGTAAGCATGGGAACTCTACTAGGTAACCCCTAGTTAGATTTAAACCTATCCTAGTTACAATTACTATCCATGCCAACACATTAACTACAACATGTATTAAGTGACACAACCCAATTATACATAAGGCATGACTATTTATAATTTTACAAAATAAATTTAAATATAATCATACACATGACATTTTATGAATAAAACACACAACGAGGTTCATGTCTCTTTATCTAGACAAAACCTTATCTTTGTGGAATTTACATAGGTCCATTCTTGATTCCCTATTTTAGAACCATGGTCAATCTCCTGCACACTCATTGCAAACATCAGTAGTCTAAGAAATCACCACATAAAATATAGCATGATACATAATGTAAATCAAACATATAGTCACTAACCCTTTGCATTATCCAATGATTCATCGTAACTTTAAACAACATTTGTGTTTCATCCCAACATGCATTTCTAAATTAATTTGCATCATGTAGCATCTAACACATGTATCCATAATACTACATTATCAAAACTTAATCCTAGAAGCAATCTCAATTAATTAACATTAAGCATTACATAAGTAGATTAACATCATAATCAAAATGCTGAATATACAAAGCTTAGGATCTACAAAATCCTCAAATAATAATACATGTTCAATAGTCTAAGTGTCTCAAAATCAGTATCAACTAAATAGTATAATAAAGAAAAGTAGTGCGGAGCTATTATAGGCTGGGGTAGGCCCCACATAAGCATATACAAATGCAGATTGAGATGTAAATATTGATGATAGAAAGAGTACAAGTGGAGGAGATTTTTTGGGAAGGAGATTAGTCTTATGGAAAAGCAAGAGGAAAATTTTTATTTCATAATCTACAACTGAAGCTGAATATGTTGTTGCTGCCATTAATTGTCAGGAAGTACTATGGATAAAACAAATATTAGATGGAATAAAAGTGAAAGTTGAAGAACCTTTTGTTATACATTGTAACAATACAAGTGTCATCAATATATTCAAGAACCTAGTAATGCACTCAAAGACCAAGCATATAGCTATAAAGTATCATTTTCTAAGGGAGAAGGTACAAGATAAAGAGGTAAGATTGAAGTACATTCCTACAAAGGAACAACTTGCAGATGTATTCACTAAACCACTACCTAAGGAGAGATTTGAATAACTAGGAGGTAAACTAGGGGTCCTACCCCTATTAGAAGTTAACTAAGATTAGATGTAGTATGCATCAGTTCAGATCACTTTAACAAAATATCCCAAGTATGAATTGATGTACATGTAGACTAATCTATGGTGAAGTAGTCTAGGCAAGGAAATTGAAGGAACGAAACAAGTACAAAATGAGAAGACAATACACTAAGGTTAATTACCTTTGGCATTGTTGTCAAAGTGGGATTTGAATAAGGTAAATGAGTGAAGAAAAGGAGAATAGAGAAGTGAGAATGGAGAAATTACACAAAACTGAAGATCAGTAGAGAGAAAGGTACAAAACAGGAAGAATAGAAGTTTGCCAAAAGTTAGAAGGTTTTCCATCAATTCCAAAGGGGGAGATTGTTGGCATATGAGAGATTGCTGGCATAACTACTCTAGTTGTTAAAGAGATTAAGATAAGAAGAAAGGTTAGAATATTTTTTCATTGATGTCAAATAGTAAAAGGAACAAAGTATTAACTATCAGAGAGAAGGACGACTTATTGGCATAAGGAGGTTAGCTATCAACGCTAACGAAAACAATCAGTTAAAAGGAAAATCACAACACAATTGACACGAAGGAAGAATAGGAAACAATATAATAATATTGATTAAGTTATGATAGTTGGATCTAGGTTTAGGTTATGTTGATTAATGGTTATCTACTTAAGGAAGAGACAAGATGAATTTTAGTATCGTGACTAAGGAAAAGACTGAATAATAGTAGAATAGAGGAATTAATCAGAAAAGGATTGTTGCGATCACAAAAGAGGATACAAAGGATTGTAATGGTATGTTATTATGTTAAGGAACTTTATTAGATCTGATATAGTAGAGATAGTGCAAACTACATATCATTTTTTAAGATGTTACTCTCTAATATTTATGACAATAAAATCCCTTATTAGGTGACCCTAATAGGTCTATTGTAAATCCTTTAACAGGGTGAAATTCTCAAAAGAGTATTCAAAATCTTCTAACTAGGTTATTAATAACAAGGTATAAGACTTTAATAGGTCTCTAGGTAAATCCCATAAATGGGTAGAATCTAACAGTGCTTTTGTAACCCTTAACTTGGCTCTTAATCGGCCATATTTTAGAAGAGTACAACTATTTGTGGGCATTGATCTCACATCATGGTTTTTTTCCCTAATGGGATTTCCATGAGATAAATACTGGTGTTAATGTTTCATGGATGTTGAATGTTATGATAACCAATAACACTGTTATAAGTTAATTAAGATGTAATCAGTAAAACGTTTTGGTGAAGATTTGGGATTGAGTTTTAGAGCTAGTGTTAAAGATTACTGATTCACCCCCTTCTCAGTTACCTTTCCTATACCTATAGCTTAGAAGACAATCTATAACAAGAGGCCTAAGATAATAAAAAGTGCTAACATAAGACAAATATTTTTGAAAGAGTAGATGGTTCACAATAAACATATACACTACTACATGATAAGGTGATTTAATACAATTTTTTGAGAAAAAAATTTATTATTGTCTTAAATTTGTCTTTTCTTTTATTTTTATTTATCTCAAAATAATTCATATTATAAAGAAACATTATAAGAAGTTCACAAAATATGCAACTAAATTCTTTTTGATGGGGATCGATAACAAGTTATTTTTTGGTATAGTGAGTAAGATAGCAGTAGGTTCCTGCCAAAGACATGCATAGGAAAGCTGTGGTGATATTGCAGATGCTTCAGGGTTGATAAATTATATGGTTGATAAAATAATAAACATGTCCCTTAGTGTGTTTATTATTGGACTATATCAGTTTTGGTTATTAATCATGCTGTTGATATTTCTGATGTCAACATATATTTCTATGGAGAGGACAGACTAGTTACTTGACTGGAAGAAGTGTACAAACACCATATAAATGATTCAGAATGATCAAATCTGGATTTATGTAGAAGGATGTGTTTTGAAATTATTCCTAAGGTCACTTGGATTTATGTTTCATATTGTGGATGTTACAGTTGATTTGGTGAAGAATGGTTTCTTGACTGTAAATGTGATTCTGGACAGAGAAGGTCTTTATGTTTCTGGTATATCTTTCTAGCGAAGATATTTCAAATGATGAAAGCTTACTGGTGGATAGCCAACATATGTTGAAATAATGGGTTGAGTTTGATTGTGGTTTGGTTACTGGTGATGTCATCTGTGGCATGTATTCTGAAGGAGACCTATTTGCTGGCCGACTTCAGACATGTAGCATGTAAAATGAATTGTGAGCATGGATTGCAGATCTGGAAGCATAATTGATGGATTGTAAATAATGTTTACCTTTTATAAGTAGTGTGTGTATATTAACAAGGGGTCAAATAATTATTTGTATATTGGAAAGCCTTAATTGGCTGACCTAATTAATTATTTGTGTATTAGGAAAGCTTAACTAGATGACCTAATGAATTATTGTAAGAGGGTATATATGAGTGATCTTTTCTTTTTGAAAATATGTGACAGAGATTGAAAGTAAGAAGAAGTGAAATTTCTAAGGCTTTATTGGTTGCTGGATGTAGAGAAGACTTTATGAGAAGAGTACTTCATTGGAACTGACCAAGCAAAGACAATTACTATCAGATAGTTCACTGGATTGTGTATTTTCTTTATACACTTGTTTGGATTGTAAATCCTTGAGGGTGGCTTTAACCTTGTTTGGGCAGTGTGCCTTGGCAGTGAGCCTACTATTTCCTTTGACTCCTAATAGGGTTCATCTCCTAACAGGGACTATGTACTGTAATGTTGTAACAAGATCCTAACAGGGCTAAATATTTTAACAAGGATACTATACTCTCAGTACATTATTTGTGGGTGTTAATTCCCACCAGAGTTTTACCTTCAACAGGGTTTCCTCGATAACAAATATTGTGTTGGCATTTACTATGTTATCATTTATATTTGCAAATTTGGTTTATAAAGTTTAAAGTTTAATAATCTCTATCACAACTGACTCACCCCCCCTCTTAATTGTCTTGTGGACTATTATTCCTAACAATTGGTATTAGATCTTGTGGTCCTTAGAGAGAAAGTTTAATAGCTTGAGGTGATCCTGAAGATGACTTACTATAGGAAGGATAGTCCAAAGTTTGATCCTAATAACTTTGATAGTTAGCCGAACAAGCTGATAACACATTTTCTATGTCTGGGAATTGATTACTAGATGATCACAAAGAAGAATGAAAAGATAGCTACTGAGCATGAATTAGAGAAGGCTACTGGAGATCAGAAGATGTTATTTTCATGTGATATGGTTGCAAGGGAATATTTGATCAGCGCACTTTCAGAAGGAAAATTCATAGAAGTAAAGGACTTGGATTCTGCACATGAGATCTAGTCAAGATTAGAAGCATTGTATATTGGAGACAAGTTTAATAAGAAAGAAAATTACAAAAATGGAAGACAAAGATGAAATCACTAAAGATGAGAGAATATGAGAACATTAGGGTATATGGATAGAGAATTATTGAAGTGGTTACTGGTATTAGAAACTCTAGAGGTATTTACAGTGAGGAAGAAGTGATTGTGAAGATACTCAGATCTTTGACACCTGCATATAGAAAAAAATTACAAGCTATAGAGGAGATCATACCTTTGACACCGAAATTTACCAGAGAGATGTTGATTGGAAAGTTAACTACATTTGAGGCCACAGAATTGGGAGACACTTTACCTGAAGTTGAGTCAGCATTCAAGGCAACCACACACAAGAACAAAAAGACCTTATCTAGAAATGAAAGCACCCGTAGTAAAGACCTAAGGGAAGAAATTGGATCCTATGTTGATGAATGGGAACAGATATAGGAAGAAGAAAGAAAGTTAGATGAAGTTGTGGCACTGATTGCTAGAAGAGAAAAGAGAGTTAAGGGAAAGTTTGAAGGAAAATTACCTTTGAAATTATTTTCATGTAACAATATTGGTCATTTTGCATCTAGATGTCCTACAAGAGTTCCAAAGCACAAACCTAAGTTTTTCAAGTATAAGTATTCAAAAGACAAGGAATGTTATTATGCTTGTGAGGGTATATCTAATGATGATGATGGTGACTATGATGAAATTGGATTTATTGCTATTATGGATGATGAACCTATATATGAAGAAAAAGCCTTAGTATCCTGAGTTGAAAATAAATTTGAATGGGTTATAGACAGTGGTTGTTCACACCATATGACTAGAGATAAAAAAAAATTTATTAGTTTGAAAAGACATGATGGTGGTGTTGTCAGATTTGGTGACAATAGTCATAAGATTACTATTGGAGTTGGATCTATTTCTTTAGATGGAAAGACTAACACTGACAATGTATTACTTGTTGATGAAATTAAGCATAATCTGTTGAGTGTTGGATAGTTAGTGGACAAGGGTTATAAAATTAAAATTAATTGATGGGAAATACTCTATCAGAAGTAAAGCAGGAGACTTGATCGCATCTTGTACTAAATCCAAAGGTAATGTATCTGAATTGAACACATTTGAAGCTTCTTGTTTTATTATGAAGGTTGATGACAGTTGGTTATGGAACAAAAGATTTTTTCATGTTAATTTTGATAACCTTGTGAAGGAAAGTATGAAAAAATTAGTAAGAGATCTACCTAATATTGTAAAGCCATATAACACTATGTGTAGAGAGTGTGTTATGGGGAAGTAGAATAGAAGCACTTTTAAAAGCAAATCTTATTCAAAAAAAGGGAAGCTAGATCTGGTGCATACAGATCTATGTGGTCCTACAAGAACAAGATCGTATTATGGTGAAAGGTTCAGTGTACTTTCTATTATGATTACATTCTTTGTGCTTTCTGTTGTGATGAGGGTTGTATTTCCTAGAGTGAAGTTTGAAGCATTTAATGAATTGTTGGATGATATCATTTTTGGAGGCAATGATAAGATAAGTAAGAAGTTTGATAAAGAAATGGAAAAAAAATTTGAGATGTCAATAATTGGTGAGATGAAATTTTTTATTGGTTTGCAAATTAATCAGAGTAAGAATAACATTTTTATATATCAGACCAAGTAAATAAAGGAAAAGTTGAAAAAGTTTGGAATGGAAGATTATAAACCTGTTGGGACACCTATGGTGACTGGAAACAAAATGACTAATAGTGATGAGACTCAAAGTGTTGTTTAGACAAAGTATAGATCAATGATTGGAGGTATAAAATATCTAACTCACACTAGACTAGATATTACCAATGCAGTTGGAATAATGGCTAGATATCAGGAAAATCCTAAAGAGACACATTTTGCTGCTGTGAAAAGAATTTTTAGATATCTGAAAGGGACAATAGAATATGGACTGTGGTAGGAAAAACCAGAAATTTTACCTTGTAGGCTTATACTAATGCTGATTGGGTAGGTAATGTGGATGACAGGAAGAGTACAAGTGGTGGTGCATTTTTCCTTGGGAAAATATTTTTTTCTTGGTTGAGCAAGAAGTAGAACTGTATTGCTCAATCTACTGTTGAGTCAGAGTATGTTGCTACTGCAATAAATTATACACAAGTTGTTTGGATGAAACAAATGCTGAAGGACATTGGAATAATTTTCAAAGAACTAGTGGTTATCCATTGTGATAACACTAGCACAGTGAATATGTCAAAGAATTTTGTAATGCATTCAAAGAATAAACATATTTCTATTAAGTATCATTTCTTGAGGGAGAAGGTAGCAGATAAAGAGATTAAATTGGAGTATACCAACACAAAGGAAAATATAGTAGATATATTTACTAAATTTTTTCCAAAAGATGCTTTTGAATATCTTAGAGGCATGCTTGGGGTGGTGGCCCCTCCTAGTGGTAATTAAATGATGCAGATGTGCACCAGTCTAGTGGATCTCAGAGCTATATCATTCTCTAGACTTGATGTATGGATCTACTCCTTAGTGGGAGTGATCGAAGGAGATCACTATGGAGTACATTTGGGTGATATTGTACCTGGTTGATGGACATGAAAATTTGAAAAAGATACACCTTACAGAAGACTTCAGATGAGTTATAACGCCCTTTGAAATTGCTGCCAAAGGGGGAAGGAATCTATGTGAAAATCCCTACTATTTTGAGAAATTTGTTTTGAGGATATTAAGAAGATTGTATTGAGAGAGAGTAATATTGGGTTGATGCATATGGATTTTCCCATATGTTTCCATTAATGCCAAAGGGGGAGATTGTTGGATGATATCATTTTTTGGTTACTGATCATGCTGTTGATACTCATGTTTTGTCACTGATGTCAACATATATTTATGTGGAGAGGACAGACTGGTACTTGACTAGAGGAAGTGTACGGACACCATATAGATGATTTAGAATGATTGAAGTTGGATTTATGTAGAAGGATGTGTGTTTACCTTATTCCTAAGGTTGATTGGTTTTATGTTGCATATTGCAGTTGTTACAGTTTATTTGGTGAAGACTGGTTTCTTGACTATAACTCTGATTGTGGACAAAGCAGGTCTCCATTTTTTTGGTATATCTTTTTGGCAAAGATATTTCAAATGATGCAAGCTTACTGGTGGATAGCAAACATATGTTGAAATAATGGGTTGAGTTTGATTGTGGTTTGGTTACTGGTGATGTCAGCTGTGGTGTGTACTCTAAAGGAGACCTATTTGCTGGCCAACTTCAGACATGTAGCGTGTAAAATGAATTGTGAGAATGGATTGCAGATATGGAAGCATAATTGATTGATTGTAAATAATGTTTACTTGTTATAGGTACCATGTGTATCTTAGCAAGGGGTCAAATAATTATTTGTATATTGGAAAGCCTTAATTGGCTGACCTAATTAATTATTTGTGTATTAGGAAAGCTTAACTGGCCGACCTAATGAATTATTGTAAGAGGGTATATATGAGTGATCTTTTATTTTTGAAAAGATGTGACATATATTGAAAGTAAGAAGAAGTAAAAGCTGCGAGGCTTGTTTGGCTACTAGATGTAGAGCAGAGTTTATGAGAAGAGTACTTCATTGGAACTAACCAAGCAAAGATAGTTGCTATCAGACAGTTCACTGGATTATGTATTTTCTTTATACACTTGTTCGGATTGTAAATCCTTGAGGGTGGATTTAACCTTCTTTGGGCAGTGTGCCTTGGCAGTGAGCCTACTATTTCCTTTGACTCCTACTAGGGTCTATATCCTAATAGGGACTATGTACTGTAATGTTGTAACAAGCTCGTAACATGGCTAAATATTTTAATAGGGATACTATACTCTCAGTACATTATTTGTAGGTGTTAATTCCCACAAGGTTTTTACCTTTAACAGGGTTTCCTCGACAAAAAATATTGTGTTATGGTGTTGGCATTTATTGTGTTATCATTTACATTTGTAGATTTGGTTTATAAAGTTTAAATTTTAATAATCTATATCACAACTGATTCACCCCCCTCTCAGTTGTCTTGTGGAATGTTATTCCTAACATTTATGAAAAGGGTAAGTGGGTGGAAAAGGTTCCATTCATTTCAACTCAGAAAAGATATGAAATACTTGCCTCTACTTTAGAGGGTTTTAGGGTTTTTTTTTAAAAATAATGGTTGAGGAAGAAGATCTAGGGTTAGATAGGTGTTTGGAATTCCTCTCTTCTGAGAGAATTACAAAAGGAATTATAACTAAATTATTAAGTGTATTTTTCTAAATATGAATTTGATCATGTTGGGTCCTAATAAGAAGTGGACTCATCTTTGAATTAATGGGGAGCTTGAGGGAAAGACTACGACTATGATGAATCTTGTGGGAAACACAAAGTCTATGACTAGGAATGGCGGGCATAGGGAAAATGACTCATAGGAGGATCTGGGTGGAAACACTATCTCTCCTGCATAATTTTTAAGCCTTGATCCAATGGAAAATTGTTAGTAATAACTGAGAAGGGGGTGGGGGGGGTGGGTGAATTAGTGGCCTCAAAAATTAATCCTTAAATCAACCCTTAAAACTTATTACCACATTCATAAGCCTCTATTTATATTCATTCCTACAAGATGATTGCCTTGAAATACTTATATCAAATTACTACTTGTCGGAATGCTTTGTAAAACCTTCTACTGTATGTTTACTTATAAGCAGTCTTTATATTTACCAAAATTTTGTAAATAACTAGTGTATACTGATCAATCCAGATTTACTTATGTGAAATACAAAACAATAAAGTTATGACTCATAGACACATTAAAACATGGATTTTTAACATGGAAACCCTGTTAAGGGAAAAACACGTGGGACCGGTAACCCAAATTTTCACTCTTCTAAAGTGAGATCGGTGAAGAGCCAACCCTGTTAAAGGTTACAAACACACTATTAGGTGTGACCTTGTTAGAGGATTTAAATGAATAGTTTTTCACTTAGTATCTGGCATTTAATGCTACCATCCTTGATCAAACACTCACTTGACTTGTCAATAGGTATCGGGCATATCCAATGCTACTTTTTATGATAAAAATTTTTGATACTCCCTGGGATGTATCTCAATTAGAAAAGAATTTTAAGTCCTTCTTGGTTAAGAGAGTTGATACTTCAATGGTTAAATTGAAACAATAAATTGATCTGTTCACATATACAACTAGAAACACAAATTTTTAGATCTATTGTAAGTGCATTATCTTTCTGTTCAATGTTATCAATTCAACAACTTTGCTCCACACTGTTTCGCTCTGTGATGTTGTATCACTATTTATCAGTGTCTACAAAATTTAGCTCTATCCTCAGCTTGATTGATCAATTCTGAATGAAGAATTTCTTCTCCTTCAGAATCTCTTCAATATCTATTCTCTTGTCACTTCCCTAATTCATATTGAATTAGCTTGTCTCTTATCTAGACATGATTTCACCATTTCTTGGCTTTCTTTATCTTGGCGTGATCCAAAATTCTTGCCAATTAGATTTAAAGAAAAACTCTTGATTTATCTCATAAAGATCTTCTTTCCAACTGGACTAAGAAGCTTTAAATCCTTTACTTATCTATGGCTTTATATTATCGATTAAAACAATGATAAGTACCAGTTAAGTATATATTTAGATCTTGACAGCTAAGCATTTTTTCATTTCTAAACTCTTTGTTTTGTCGGTCAATACTTCAGTTAGTCGTTGGTGACAAATGACTGTTCTGTCAGTGTGACTTCAGTTGTCTTCAAGATCTCCATCCATCGGGCAATATCGTAATTCTATCCGTCGGGTTACACTATGACTTTGCTCTTTGGGTAACACTGTGATTTTTCTCATTGGTAATGCTGTGCTTTTTCTCATCGGGTAATACTGTGACTTTGCTCTTGTTCGTTTACTTTGTCCATTGGTGTGCACTCTGTTGGTGTATATAGTCACTTTATGAATACTTAACTTTTATGCATTAATGATAGCATAGTGTTTGATTCATTGGTTCTTTGAAGTCTTTAGCAGTATGTACATGACCGTATAGATTATATCAAGTTGACATCAATGAAAATACAATACATTAACTAATTTAATGTCTTGGATTAACTTTGTGTGTCTTGGTGATCATCAACTTAACATCTTTAAACATTCAATCAGTTATAGTTCATCAAAGATGTCATTTATGCCCCTCTTAAGACCAACGCAAATGCTTTACACTCGTGCAATTTTTGTCTAGATTTGGGGAGATAACCTTGTTGGAATAGTCCCAAGGGATAACTGAGGGGGGGGGGGTGAATAAGTTATCAGCTAGTATAATTATTTTCTCCAATTAATTATAGAATAACATTAAGCATTAACACATTCAGATAACACAAGATAGAACACAAATATTTTGGTTACGGGGAAACCAAATAGGTAAAAATCCCGGTGGGCATTAGCACCCACAAAGAACTGTACTTGAGTATAATTATCCCTATTAGAAGATCTTGCAATCTTGTTAGGAGTTGTTATTTACAATGCAATAAGTACAGTGACCTGGTTAAGGGTTTGACCCTGTTAGGAGTATTTTACAAGTAACCCTGTTAGGGGTGAGGACTCACTGTCCAAAAGCTCACTGCTAAAATGATGAAGGCTACAACCTTTAGTAAAAAAATATGCTCTATATCTGATAAATGAACGATTAGAGTAGACCTGCTATCTTGATCAGGTCCAGTGTATTTTATGATTTCAATTCTTCTTCACATAGATCTTTTCTTGATGAATGAAATGTCTTTACTATCCCAAAACAACAAACATTCTATTCTGTACTTTTTCTGTTTCTTTTCTTATTCATTCACACTTAGCATTCATCAAATAAACTACTATACGTATCTTCCCCAAAAGATGTGATCTTAGTCATCTTTAGGAGTCCCTTCAATACTTCTTTAGTCGGCCAAATCAAGCACGCAACCTGATTAGAACCACGTAAATCAAACTGAATAGACGTGACGCTTCAGATAGTCAGCTCTACCAAATTGACTCAATCATCCTGCTTCTGTAAGAACATGTTTAACACCTTTAGATAATTATCGTTAACTCATAACTAAACATAAATACAAACACACATATCCCGAAGATAGGCGCAACTCAAGAAACACTGAAATTACATCAGCTCTTAATAGATGATCTTTAGAAACTGTAACTGCCACAACATATTAACATAAATCAACTGAAACTTCATATTTGACTATGCATGAATGTACATGGTGTAGTAACTATGTTTGAAACTTAAAAACAACCACGCAAGGCTTTCATATGTCTATACTGAAAACTGAATATAGTTCACTACTGTATACTATATGTTGTCATCAATGACAAACATACAATCAATTATTTGCACAGAAGAAAATATCCAACAAACCTTTCTCTTTATCATCTTAATAAGCAAATGCATTATGAATGGTATGACACTTTGTATTGTGACGTTATTTTTGCAAACTATTTGGTTATTGTTTTTTATTCCATTGACGCAAGATAAATTGTTTTAAAAAATACTTTTTACTAGATTATAAAAACTCTATTGTCTGTTTATCTATGTAAACTATTAATAAACTTATGGAGATGATGAAGACTGAGTGATAATAGGTTAATATGTTTGTAGAAATGGTTAGATCAGTTTTTCTTTGTCATTGATGTCAAGAAATTGATTACTGATTTTTATTGAGTTACCATATCATAAGAAGGAGAAGTCAAATGGATGAGAAATATAGATTAGACAATGATTAAGTAATGGTTATATAGTTGTTTGCTACTATATATTTGAAGTTATCAAATAGGTATATTTGACTGATTAAGTCAGAGATTGCAAATAGTTAAGTTACGACTGCAAAGAGTTACTCTATCGAGCTAGAAAGAGTCAATCGGTATAGAGTTGTGTTAGTTAGTTTAAGTAACCGAGCACCAAGAATGAATTAGGCACCGAGCAGTGAACAAATTTAGTTACCAAGTTACAAAGCAAGTTATCGAGTATAGGATATTGATTAATAATGATGATAAGATTGAATTGAATATGAAGCTATGATGATCTGGATGTTCTTAAGAATTAAAGGAAGTTTGTTAGAAGATCTATGAGTGAGAAAATTCAATGAGAATATCTAAGGTGAAGATTAAGCTATTAAACCTGATTATTAGAGTTCCAAGAAAAAGTTCAAGTTACGAGGTAAAATTTAACAATTTATCAAGCCGAGATTTTTGAAGAAAATGATCGAACGATTGAGCGCAAATGATGGAAAACCTAAGAAAGGAAGTTAAGAGGAAATTTTTTTTCTATATAAAGGATAATAAATAAATAGAGACAATGATGATGGTGAGTTCAATTAAGAAGTAGAAGAAGGTGAAGAATAAAATTTATTGAGCAGAACAAAGAAGTAGAAAGAGAAGAATCTATAGTCTAAAGAAGAGACAAATGGAGTATATGATGCCAATATTCATGTGAGAATAAAGGATCTAACCCAAGAAAAGGTAGTTTCTATATTTATAGATCAAAGTTTTACTATTTCTTATTAGTATTTGTAACAGAGAAAATCTCTTAACCTAGTGGATTTAATAGTCCTATTTGTAAATCCTAGAAGTAGGCAACATTCCAAAAGAGTGTTTAAAGTCCTCTAGCAAGGCCACTCCTAACAGGGTTAAGATATTAACAAATCTAAGGTAAATCCCTTAATAGGGTCACATATAGAAAAAAAATTTGTAATCTTTAACAGGATAAGTTCTTAACCGAGCGTACTTCAGAAGGGTACAATTTTATTGTTGGTAACAATTCCCATAGAGGATTTTCCCATATTAGGTTTCCACATTAAATATGGTGTTAATTGAGTTTGAATGATTTATTTTCATATTATGAGATGTATGGTTCTTTAAGTTATTAAGTTATTTGGTGAGTCAGTTATTACTGTATTCAGTTCTACCGAGTGAATCAGTGAGCTAAGTTTTAAGTGTTTAAGTTTGATTTTATCTGATTCACCCCCCACTCTCAGTGGACCAACAATTGGTATCAGAGATTTGGTTCTCTATCATGACATAAGTTTTTCCATTAGTATGCAAAGAGAATTAGTTGTTTGAACCATCAGTTACACTACACAGAAAGATAGGTTTCAGTTCAGACCAAAAGTGTACTTTTTAAGAGAAACCTGATGACACAAGTTTTACAATGAAAACCAAAAGTGCAAACCGAAGATGATACAGAGGAACCCAACAAAAAGGTTACACTATAAACTGACAAAGAAGGAAAGAGAGGAACCTGACACAGCAAGGGAACCTGATAGATTTTTCACAGGAGGAAAACCGAAAGACTTTCAAAGCAACCCGAGCATCAGACATTGAAAGTCAGTTATCTCCTGAGAAAAGTGGATCTGACTTCCACATTAGATAAAATATTTATGTTTTATATTTAGAGTTTATATTTGAATTAAAACCATTTCTTGAGGGATACGAAAGATAATTGTAATTTTTTTAATCAGTCTAACTGATTAAAAACATGCTAACGAGGAGATCAAGGTCAAGTTGTAAACCTTTGATCATAGAGTTATCTTTGTAATACGCAAAACTGAATTAGGTCAATCTATTATATAAATGGATGTGTAATTATTCATTTCAATAAGGATGTGAGGATGATAGTAGCCAAGGAGCACATCTATGGATCAGATTGAATGTTTCAGGAAAGAACAACAAAAGATGAATTTGGTTATAAAGAACAAAGAATCAAGGCTACCGAGAAATAGAGGTATTAATCAATCACATTAGGTGATACTTTGTACATATGATTTTAATGGCTCTATAATTAGAAATTGAAGATTGCATACACTCAGGTCATTGAGTATTTTTTTCTACATTCTAAAAAGTGTAGAAAATAGAAGAAATCCTTTCAAGAAAGGTGGATTTAACAATCCTTTGTAAATCTCTTAGCCGAGTGCACACTAAACGGTGTTTCTAAAGCTCTTAACAGAGTATACCTTAACCAGTCTCCACATAATACTCCTAATAGGTTAGATCATCAAAAGTGATCAAAATTATAAGCTTTAACCAACCCCTTCCAATCTGCAGATATTGAATTTTTTGTGGGTGCCATCCCCACCATAGTTTTTACCTTCTAACATGGGTTTTTTGCATTACCATATCTTGTGTTATGTGTCATTGCATTTCATGAATGATTCTATGAATGTTTTCATGTTTGTCAAGTCTGTGAATTAATATAACTTACACAAAGATAGTATATAACAGATGGTTGGTAATACAATGGATTACTAAATGGATAAAGGTTAAAAGAGCTAAAAGTTTTAGAGGTACTAATTCACCCCTCCCCTCTTAGTACATACTTTCCATTATTTCCAACAATTGGTATCAGAGCTAGATCTCTTAATTGGAAAATTTTAAAGACTCAAGAGAAAATATCATATAATGGAGAAGTACAAGCTTGGCAAGAGTATTGAGAATCATAGGCTAGAAATTCAGATCTTCTATGAGTAGTATAAAGGAGCTAGAATCAAGATGAGACAACTGCTAGATGAAAGAAAGAATATGGTATCTCTCTTTAATGAAACAAAATATCAAGAAGAGAAGACACCTGATCTATTTGAATCTTCAGGATCTAAAACAAGCAAAGTATCAGACACATCAAAAGAAAGCATCACAAGTATAAATGAAATCAATCAACATCTGGATGGACAAGTAAAATTTTTGTAAATCGGTCAAGAGACACAGATGGTAAGAATGATTGATGTCATAATCAAGGTTAGACAAGCTGAGAAAGAAAGAACACTAGCTATTGATGACAGAAGGAAGATTACTGAAAAGCTACAAGAGAAAGAGTCAGAAATACAAAGACTTACAGAACATCATCATGATATCACAAATCAGATTATTCTTATGAGTCAAGAGGAAAACAAAATAAATACAAAAATCATTAAAAGAATATAAGCTATTGGTGAGCTAAGAGAAGAAAATCAAAAGCTGAAACATGAAGTGAGAATTCAGCAAGAACACAATAACATGATCAAGAGAGTTGAAGAAAGAACCAAAATGATGGATGATTTTCTGGATGGACAAAGAAGAGTCAACAACAACACCAGATTAGGCTATACTAAGAATGGAGAATCACCAAACCAAGCTGATCCAAAGAATGTCTATGCAAATCCAAGACCAAGAAAGCTGACATGCAATCACCGTGGAAGGCCTGGCTACACATCAAATGTTTGCAGGAGAAAAATGAAAGGTATTCCTAAATCCACACCTTCATTCATAGGAATTTGTTTTAAATGTAACAAGAAAGGAAATAAAGCATATGAATATAAATATGAGGTGAAGCAACCAAAGAAGGAAACCTACAAGGACAAATACTATCCTACTTGCAAAATGCATGGTCACACATCTCTTGAATGATGGAAGAAGAAAATGCAAGCATGGAAGCCTAAAGAAAATGAAACTACCTATCAACCAAAAATAGTTGATAACCAATATGTTTGGGATTACAATACATGGGCAAACTACACAGCTTGTGGAAGATTTGGTCACATAGTTGCAAACTACATGAGACAATGGACAAGAAAGTCTAGGAGCTGGACTAACCCCAAACTGATATGTCTACACTATCATAAATTTGGTCATTTGAAGAAATACTGCAGAGACCGAATGATAGAGACCAACATCTTTTCCAATAGAAACACCATTGAAGACATCATGAAGATGAGAAAAAAAATGTGGAGAAAAGCTACAAACACTGATGAAGCTAGACCAAGCAATGAAAATTGTGACACCTTATCCAATGAATCTAGTGACATCACCACCCCCACCTAAGAAAAAAAATTATGGAACTGCATTATACCAAGTTATATTTTGCATTAGTTCCATTATACATTGATAAAATGCCAAACTAGCATGATTAAAGATGCACTATGGTATTACTTGTTACAATTCTGTGAATTCAATCTCACCGGTTAATGCTTACCGAACATCATCGGTGTGAATACAAAGCTATGTTATCTATAATTACCAAGCATCATCAATTAACACATAAAATATAAGTTTCTAGTGTAAACCGAGATCCATCGATAATAATTAAAATTGACATGTTGTCTTCGCCATACACCGAAATCCGTCAGTGAATGTAACAAGTTGATAGCTTCCCTGAAGCATCTCCTTCTTACCAAGAATGTTATTTGTGTATCACCTGATGACTCCATCTACACACATGACTTAGGGCAAAGTCTATAAATAGACAATAGAAGGGTCTTATTATTCACACAGCGACTTGAGCGAAGAAGAATAGAGAAACTAGAGCACAAAGCGACCAGATTGCAGAGCAAATCCAACCTAGTTCAAAACACTTAGAAGGATTCCCAACAGTGACAAAATGTTGAAGTAAGTAATAAAAATCATTGAGAACTCTATTTTCAGTTACGGGAAAAAAACCTAATTTCTAAAACGATGGCATCAACTTCAAGAACCTCCAAGATCAAGAATGATAAGAAGAATAAGGTCAATATTATCAAGAATACCACCTGTGAAGAACCTCATTACAAGATATGGCCCAAGGTTGCTTCACAACCCGACAATGTTGGTGCATTCTCCAGTATACCAGCTAGGATTTTTCTCATTGAAGACGTGCAAGCTTATATACACTGCAAGATTGCAGAAATAGGAGACCTGGAAGTTGAGAAATCTTTCAAGAAGCTTTGCAATGATGATGGAACTATAAAAGAAGAGCATAAGCACATTTAAGTAAAAGGGCTCACACATGCCCTACTACTCCCAAAGGAATTCAAAACCGAATGGATTCGGTTAGTACTGAGCAGGATACATGACCAAAAGATATGGCCGGATAAGCCAAAACTGATAACTAGGGATGTTATACATGCTATTACTGGTTATCCCATAATCGATAAAGTAAAGGCTCTAAAGCACCCTCCTAAATATGACATTGAAAAGAATATAGGAGCAACATTTGTTGGAAGAGGATTAAAGGTATCCACCATCAAAGATGATGAAATGAATTTTGGAGCATGTGTCTTAGGATACAAGTTCTTTTAGGCTAGAAGGATGAATAGTATTGTATTCAGAGCAGTGGATACATCATAAAAAATTGTCAAGAAGGGACTGTAGCTAGATCTGTCAGAACTTCTGCTAAGACAATTGGATAATAACATGAAGACAATAAGGATTGCAAAGTCCAACTCATGTAAGTTTGGTTCACTCATCATGTGCATATTTTTTTATTTCCAAGAATCCTTCCCATCTATAGGAAATGTCAAATGGGACACTACCAGACCAGTGACCACACAAATTAGTGAGTTCATCAAATCACTAGGAGACAATTTTGAATAAGTCATGGATGAATATTTTGTTGGATTTAAAGAAAGAATGCAGAAGAGAGAGAGGATTCCAGAGCAATTAGTAGAAAAATTCAAGACTGACATATGTTTTATGGTGGACACTAAATACACCTACATCAAGCCAGTTGTACTAAGGATAGCATGGCTAGAACCACTTGACTATGAGGTTAACATAGATCAAGCATAAAATGATATTGATGCATTGATAAATGAGCCATTAGAAAAATTACAACCCAGGTTTGAAACTTATGAGGAAGCCAAATAAATTATTAAAACTGACTTAGTTATGAAAAATATTGGTAGAAAGAAAGATAAAATGGTTAAGACCTTGAAGGAAAAACTCTCGGTAAATGAAGAGGAAACATAACAGACTAAAGAAACTAAGGGTCAATCACCCGTCGGTGAAGCTGAGAAGGAGAGTGACTCAGATTCCACAGAGTCTGATACACCACCTCCTCCACTAGAAAAGAAACCAAGGAATACTTTTGCAACTAGGACCAAGAGTCAGATAGAAAAGGATGCAAGTCCTTCACCGATCAATAAAGGTCAAGTAAGGACCTACAAAAGAAAGCCACAAATAGGATAAAAGGGGCCAACAAAAAGAAGAAAGTTCCTCAGAACAAGGGAAGACATTAAGGACACTGAAAAGGATGAACAATATGTACAAGTTTTCATGAACACAATACCTTCTAAAATTGATGAGGTATGTGTTCAGAGTAACAGTCCACAAGACAACTAAGAGGGGGGGTGAATCAGTTGTGATATAGATTATTAAAATTTATACTTTATAAACCAAATTTGCAAATGTAAATGATAACATAGTAATAGAAAACACCATAACACATTATTTTTTGTTGAGGAAACCTTGTTAAAGGTAAAACCCCAGTGGGAATTAACACCCACAAATAATGTACTAAGAGTATAGTATCCCTGTTAAAAGATATTAGCCCTGTTAGGAGCTTGTTACAACATTACAATACATAGTCCCTATTATGAGACATACCCTGTTAGGAGTCAAAGGAAATAGTAGGCTCACTACCAAGGAACACTTCCCAAAGAAGGTTAAAGCCACCCTCAAGGATTTACAATCTGCACAAGTGTATAAAGAAAATACACAATCAGAGAGTTGTCTGCCAACAACTGTCTTTGCTTGATTAGTTCCAATGAAGTATCAACTCTGCTTGCATCCAACAGTCAACAAGCTTAGAAAATTTCACAGATGCCTTCTCTTCTATTCTCTATCACACTTATCCATAATAATTTATCTTTCATATATACCCTTACACAATAACTTATTAGGTCAGCCACTTAAGCTTTCCAAATACATAATTAATTAGGTCGGCCAATTAAGGCTTTCCATCATACAAATGATTATATAACCCCTTCCTAAGATACACATGGTATTTAAGACAAGTATAAAACATTTATAATTCATTACATATACTTCCAGATCCACAATTCATGCTCACAATTAATTTCACACGCTACATGTCTAAAGTTGGCCAGGAAATAGGTCTTCTCCAGAATACACGCCACAACTGACGTCATCAGTCTTTACTCTAACATATGTCTTCTATCCATCCGTAAGCTCACAAGTTCTGAAATATCTCCATCAGAAAGATATACCCAAAAAATAGAGACCTTCTCTGTCTAGAATCACAGTTGTAGTCCAGAAAACCAGTCTTCACCAAATGAACTATAACATCCATATAATGTAACATAAAATCAAGAAAAATTAGGAATAAGGTCAACACAAATCCTTCTACATAAATCCAACTTTGATCATTCTGAATCATCCGTACAGTGTTCGTATACTCATTCCAGGTAAGTAGCCAGTCGGTCTTCTCCATAGAAATATATGTTGACATCAGTAAAAAAACATGAATATCAACAGCATGATCAGTAACCAAAACTAATATCATCCAACAATCTCCCCCTTTGGCATTGATGGAAACATATGGAAAAATCCATATGCATCAACCCAAAATTACTCTCTCTCAATACAATCTTCTCAATATCCTCAACATAAATCTCCCTAAAATAGTAGGGATTTTCTCATAGATTCCTTCCCCCTTTGGCAACAATGGCAAAGGGTTCCATAATTCACCTGTAGTCTTCTGTAGCTTTTTCAAATCTTCATGTTCAATCAACTAGGTGCAAGATCACCTAAATGTACTCCAGTATTTTTCTGTGATCACTCCCCCTAAGGAGTAGATCCATACATCAAGTCCAGAGAATGATATAGCTCTGAGATCCACTGGACTGATGCACATCTACATCATTTAGTTTTCATTGGGAGGGGCCATCACCCCAAGCATGCCTCTGAGATATTCAAAATCATATTTTGGTAAAATTTTGGTAAATATATCTGCTAGCTGTTCCTTTGTGTTAATATACTCTAGTTTAATCTCCCTGTTTGCTACCTTCTCCCTCAAGAAATGATACTCAATGGAAATATGTTTAGTCTTTGAATGCATTAAAGGATTCTTTGACATATTCACTATGCTGGTGTTATCACAATGGATAACCACTGGTTCTTTGAAAATTATTCCGATGTCCTTCCGCATTTGTATCATCCAAACAACTTGTGTATAGTTTATTGCAGCAACAAAATACTCTGACTCAACACTAGATTGGGAAATACAGTTCTACTTCTTTCTCAACCAAGAAACCAACCTCTTTCCAAGGAAAAATGCTTCACCACTTGTGCTCTTCCTATCATCTACATTACCTTCCCAATTAGCATCGATAAAATCCTGTGATGTAAAATCATCAAATTTTTCATACCATAATCCATACTCTAGTGTTCTTTTCAAATATCTGAAAATTCTTTTCACAAAAGCAAAATGTGTCTCTTTAGGATCTTCTTGATATCTAGCCACAATTCCAACTATATTGGTAATATTTGGTCTAGTGTGTTTCAAATATTGTAGACCTCCAATCATTGATCTATACTTAGTCTGCCCAACACTTTGAGTCTCCACACTTTTAGTTAGTTTTTTCCCTCTTACCATGTGTGTACCAATAAGTCTACAATCTTCCATTCCAAATTTCTTCAACATCTCCTTAAGGTACTTGGTCTGAGATATAACTATGCCATTTTTACTCTGATTAATTTGTAAACCAAGAAAAAATTTCATCTCACCAATCATTGACATCTCAAACTCATTTTCCATTTCTTTGGAAAATTTCTTACTCATTTTATCATTGCCTCCAAAAATGAAATCATCAACAAAAACTTCTATAATTAAGATTCCACCTTCATCAGTTCTTAAATAAAAATTATTGTTTGTATTACCTTTTCTGAAACCAAGACGAAGTAGATGTTTATCCAGTCTTCATACCATACCCTTGGTGCTTGTTTCAGTCCATACAATGCCTTCTTTAGTTTGCAACCATGTTTTTAGATGACATATAACTGATTGAATGTTTGATAAATGTTAAGTTGAAGATAATGCAAGGCATTAAATAAGTTAATGTATTATATTGTCATTGATGTCAACTTTATATCATTTGTACGACATGTACATAATGCTAAAGACTTCAAAGAACCAAAAGAACAAAGGTTATGCTTTCAGTAATGCATAAAATTCAAGTATTCACTAAGTGACAAACAAAACCGATGGAGTGCACACCGATGGACATAGAAAAGAAGAATAGTCACAGTGATACCCGATGATCAGAAGTATAGTGTTGCCCAATGAAGCAAAACCACAGGATGCCCGATGAGCAAAGTCAGAAGGTTCCTCGACAAGCTAAAGAAGTGTTTCCCGATGAGTAAAATAGCAATGATGCCCGATGGACGATGATCATGAAGCTAACTAGAGTCTCACCGATAGAACTATCAGTTGTCACTGATGAGTAGCCACATTGGTGACTGGCAGAATAGAGAGTTCAGAAAATGAAAAAATATCTAACTGGAAGAGCTAAAAATAGACTTAACTAGTTGTCTACTTTATTTTATTCGACTAGAGATAAGTGATTGATTTAAAGATGATTTGTATAGTTGGCAAGAAGATATCTATGAGATAAGTCATGAGTTATGCTTTAAATCTAATTGGCTGGATTGTTTATCATGCCAAGAATCAAGAATCAAGAAACAATGAATATCATGTCTATATAAGAGACAAGCTTAATTCATTCACGAATGGGATTAAGGGGAGTGAATAGAAAGAGGATGCTAAAGAGAAACTGATAAAGAACAACTTCATACAGTCCTGATCAAACAAGCTGAAGGAAGAGCTAAGGAATTCTACAGACATCGACAAATAGTGAGCACAGCCTCACAGAGTAGAAAGTATTGAGCACAAGGATTGAATTGATACATTGGTTAGAGAGGTAATGTACTTAAATAGATCTAAAAATCTTCAATTCAAATATGCAATATGAACAGGTCATAGTGTTTCAGTTTAACCATTGAAGCATCAAGTCTCTTAACCGAGCAGGACTTAATAGCCTTCCATATATATTGAGGTACATCTCAAGGAGTGCCAAAAATGTTGATTCATGAAAGTAGCATTGGACTTGCCCGATACCTATTGATAGTCTAAGAAGGAGGTTGATTCAAGGATGGTAGAAATAGATGCCCGATGCTAAGTGACGACTTCTATGTATAAAATCCTCTAACAAGGTCACACTTAATAGTGTGTTTGTAACCTTTAACAGGGTTGGCTCCTAAATGGGCTCACTTCAGAAGAGTGAAAATTTGGGATACCGGTCACAGTTGTTTTTCCCTTAATAGGGTTTCCACATTAAAAATTCATGTGTTATGTGTGTATGATTCATTTCTTTACTATTTTTCATCTTACATAGCTAACTTTGAATTGATCGGTATACTCTGCTTATTTACTGAGTTTCGGTAAATAGTTATACTGCTTATCAGTAATCAAGAAAGAATAAGGATTGATAGAGAAAACTGATAGATAGTTAATCATTATTAGTATTTCATGGCATGCATCTTGTAGGGACATAATAATCTGAGATTTATTGATTGGTGGTTAAGTTTGAAGGATAAATTATTGAGGCCACTGATTCACCCCCCCTCTCAATTATTACTAACAATTGGTATTAGAGCTTGTGTGCTTAGAAAGGAAGGTTTAAAGACCTAAGTCAAGATCACAAGATGAATAGACAAGATGTGCCCAAGTTGAACAAAGACAAGTTTACTTCATGGAAAAGCAGGATAAGACTCGACTTATCAGGTATTGGTAATGATGTTACTCTATTCCTAGATTCTGAATATGTGTTTCCCATAGGAGTATTGATAGTAGATCAATTAAGAGAGAAGCATGAGCACAATTGCATGGTCATAGAGCTTTCTTACTCACTCTCTGATGCTAAATTGAAGATGTCAAAGATTGCAAAACTACAAAGAAGATGCTGGACAAACTGAAGCTTGTACATGGAGGTGATACAAATGTTTTGAGAGCCAAGGCAGAAAGCCTTAAAGGAAAGTTTGATGATCTCAGAATGAAAGAAGGATAAAACATCACATAGTACAACACAAGAATCAAAGAAGTAGTCAATTCTATATGAGGAGTTGGAGGTACACTTGAAGAGGAGACAGTGGTAAGTAAAATCTTAAGAACCTTACTGCCTGTATATGCTATTAGAGTTTCTTCTATTCAAGAAATGAGAGTAGTAGAAAATAGTACAGTTACTCTTGATAGCTTAATTGGTAGACTCATTTCATTTAAGATGAATAACTTTAATAATAGTGTCTTACCAAACTTAGAGTCTGCATTCAAATCTTCTATGAGAATAAGCAAATCAAGTCATAGACACACATCTCGAAGAGATAGTGAAAAAGAAAGTGAAAGTGAAAGTGAAGAAGAAGATCTAGATGAAATAGAAGCACTTATGGATAGAAGAATGCAAAGAGGCAAAGGTAAATACAAAGGCAAGCTACCACTTGTATACTTTAATTGTAAAGAGATTAGACACTTTTCTACAAGATGTCCTAACAGAAGAAAATATGACAGAGTTAATGACAAAGCTTTTGAGAAGAAATATGATAGAGGTGATAACAAAGATTACATAAGTTACCGACAATCAGTAAAAAAGAGATACCAAAGACTACAAGGACAAAGGAAAGAAAGCCAGCTACCTAGCTTCTTGCAAAGATGAAGATACTAACACTGAACCTGATGAATACATGAGATGGTGTTTGTGGCTGTGAAAGATGATTCAGATGAAGATGAAAGGTATGTAGAATCTGTACTCATATCTAAGGTTAGAAAGAATGACATCTAGAATATAGATAGTGGCTGCACTCACCACATGACCGGTGATAAAGAAAATTTTAACACTTTTGAGTATTATAATGGTGGTACAATAAGAATGGGTAATGATACACCTTGTCCAGTTGAAGGTAAAGGAACTATAATGTTGAATAACCTGATTAAATGTGAAAATGCTTATTGGTTAAAAGGATTGAATTATAATCTGTTGAGTGTTTCTTAGCTGAATAATTCAGGCCATAGAGTAGCATTTGAGAATAAGAAGGCAAAGATCTTCAATGAATCAAGAAGATTGATTGGTACCGACGAACAGAAAAAAGGTAACTTATTGTATCTGAATGATACTAACACCACTTGCTTACTGACTAGAAATGAAGACATATGGTTGTGGCACAAAATATTGTGTCATGTGAATTTTGACAACATGATGAAAATAAGAAGAATCAGAAATGTAAGAGGCTTACCGACGATGTCAAAGCCCAACAACATCATGTGCAAGAATTGTCAAAAAGGTAAGTTGACAAAGTCTAGTTTCTAAAGTAAAATCCATACATCTAATGATATTATAGAATTAGTCCATACTGATCTATGTAGACCAATGAGGACAAAGAGTTATTATGGAGATAGATATTTTATTCTTTTTGTTGATGATTACTCTAGAATGATGACAGTTATGTTTCTAAAAGATAAATCTAAAGCATTCAAGATGTTTAAATGGTATAAGGCTATGGTAGAAAAACAAAGTGGTAAGGATTTGAAATTATTGAGATCAAATAGAGGAAGAGAGTTTATATCAGATGAATTCACTAATTTTTGTAATGAGCATGGTATAAAAAGACAAGTTTCTACACCAAGAACACCACAACAAAATGGGATTGCTGAGAGAAGGAAAAAATCCATAGTTGATTGTGCTAGAACACTGATGATAGAGAAAGGCATCACCCAAATATTTTGGAGGGAATATGTCAGTACTGTTGTCTACACATTAAACATAGTAAAATTGAAGGACACAAAGAAGACACCCTATTAGCTATGGTATGGTAAAACACCCAATGTAAGTTACTTCAAAATCTTTGGTAGTCAATGTTATGTCTTAAAGGATAATAGAAATGGAAAGCTTGATGCCAAGAGAGATGAAGGTATCTTTCTAGGGCATTCCACCAAAAGCAAGGCTTGTAAATGTCTTATTAAGGCCTCTAACAAAATTGTTGAAAGTGCAAATGTAAAGATAGATAAATTTGCAGAAAATAATGAATTGGAAATCACAAAAGAACCAGAGGACTACAAAAAGTTTGTATACTATAAAGAACCTAACACTCTGCCCAAGCAACAATGCTTAATTCCAAAGAAATAGAATGTTGTAACTGATAGTCAAGCTGTAAATACCGACAGTCAGGATATTGATCAAAATAATGTACAAGGTGATGAAGAACAGAATGAAGGACAAAATGATGATCAAGATGATAGACAAAAAGCAGAACTAGTTCTTGCTAGATATGTAAGAAGGAACCATCCAGAGATCTAGATCATAGGAGATAAGAGAGCTGGTACAAGAAGAAAAAGTAAGTCTTTAAACTCAAGTTGTTTAATTTGTGAGTTTGAGCCAAAATCTATCAATGCTGCACTTGATAATGAAGAATGGATAAGTGCTATGAATGATGAAATTGAGAAGATTGAAAAGAACAAAAAATGGTCACTTGTGCCAAGACGAGATGACAAGAATGTCATCGATACTAAATGGATATTCAGGAACAAGTTGAATGAGAATGGAGAAGTCACAAGAAACAAAGAAAGACTAGTATGCAAGGGGTATGCACAAGAGGAAGGTATTGAATATGGAGAAACCTTTGCATCCGTTGCTAGGATAGAAGGTGTAAGAATACTACATTGAAAGGATTCAAGGTATACCATATAGATGTCAAGTTAGCATTCCTAAATGGAATACTTGAAGAAGAGGTATACATTGAGAAACCAGAAGGGTTTGTAGATCTAGACAAGAGAAACATGGTATGTAGACTTCATAAAGCCTTGTATGGATTGAAACAAGCTCCAAGAGCCTGGTATGAATGACTTCATTCCTATCTTGTAAGTATTGGTTTTCTAAGGACTAGTGAAAACAATAATCTTTATTTAAAAGAAGATATTGATGCTAACACTTTGATTGCTGAAATATTTATTGATGACATCATATTTGGAGGCAATGATATGCTACGCAAATCATTTTCTAATGAGATGAGCAAAGAGTTTGAAATGTCTATGTTTGGAGAGATCAAGTTCTTTCTTGATCTACAGATCATGCAACAATGTGAAGGTATTTTCATTACACAGTCCAAATACATTAAAGAGGTCTTGAAAATATTCAAGATGGAAGATTCCAAAACAGTTGGAACACCGATGGCTACTGGCTGTAAGTTAACAAAGGAGGACAAGACAACATAGGTAAATCAGACTTTGTATAGATCAATGTTTGGAAAACTCATGTATGTTATACACACTAGACCAGATATTGAACATGCAGTAGGAATAGTTGCAAGCTTTTTTGCTAACCCTAGGGAATCACATATGACTGCTGTGAAAAGAATTTTAAGCTATCTGAAGAATAATGAGGAATATGGCTTATGGTATAGAAGATAAGGCAAATTTGAACTTAAGGTGTTTACCGACACTGATTGGGGTGGAAATATTGATGAATGGAAACAACTAGAGGAGCATTGTTTATGGGTGACAGACTTGTCACATGGATTAACAAGAAGCAAGGATGCATCTCTCAGTCTACTGCAGAAGCAGATTATGTTGTTGCTACTACAAATTGCTCAAATATTGCATGGATCAAATAGTTACAAGAAGGTATGCATATGAAGATCTTAGAACCAATAATTATCTATTATGATAACACACCAGTGCAATTAAAATTTTCAAGAATCTAGTCATGCATGCTAAGACCAAACACATTGCTATCAAGTATCATTATTTGAGAGAACAAGTTCAAGCAAAGGAAGTGACACTTGAGTATGTGCAATCCAAAGAAAAATTAGCTGATATCTTCACCAAGCCACTACCCAAGGATACATTTGAGTACTTGAGAAAGAGACTAGGGGTCAAAACCTTGTCTACCAGTTAGTAAAATGACTAAAGGCTGCATCAGCCTACATATTATTAGAATATCATACATGTTGATGCAAGCAAAGAGATGAACTTCAAAGCTACATCTATATACAGATAGGTATATATCTTCACCAAGCACCGGAGCATATTGCTGATGGATAAGGAAATTCAAGGAATATATTATGGATGGAAAGAAATGATTGTTTGACATGAATGCCTGATATTTGTAAGATATTTGTTTGGCATTGTTGTCAAAGGGAGAGAAATTATCCATATTATCACATCTTTCTAGAAAGGGAAAGAGATTATCCATTATCGCATTACTCCAATAAGGAGAGATTATATCCTTAGGGAGAGAAATTGTATGGAAAGATTATACAAAGGGAGAGTTGTTGTCAAGAGAAAAAAACATCAAAAGAGAAGAATAATCAAGGGAGAGAAATTGACACAAGGAGAGAACACAACACATTAGAAGATAGAGAACTACAAGAATCAAATCTAAGCTAAAATAGAGCTTACCGATGGTCAGACATTTATTGGTTATCAAAACAAAAAGATTGGTATTTTGATGAATCTCAGCTGTTGTATTTTATATTGTATTAGAAATAGTATAGTGTGATAATATAGTATGTTTCCATCAATGCCAAAGGGAGAGATTGATGACATATAACTGATTGAATGTTTGATAAATGTTAATTTGAAGATAATGCAAGGCATTAAATCAGTTAATGTATTGTATTGTCATTGATGTCAACTTTATATCATCTGTACGGTCATGTACATAATGCCAAAGACTTTAGAGAACCAAAAGAACAAAGGTTATGCTTTCAGCAATGCATAAAAGTCAAGTATTCACTAAGTGAAAAATAAAAATGATGGAGTGCATACCGATGGATAGAGAAAAGAAGAATAGTCACAGGGATACCTAACGATCAGAAGTATAGTGTTTCCCGATGAAGAAAAACCACAGGATTCCCAACGAGCAAAGTCAGAAGGTTGCCCGACGAGCTAAAGAAAGAGTTTCCCGATGAGCAAAATTCCAATGATGCCTAAAGGATGGAGATCATGAAGCTAACTAGAGTCTTACCAATGGAACTATCAGTTGTCACCGATGACTAACTGTAGTGGTGACTGACGGAATAGAGAGTTCAGAAAATGACAAAATATCTAGCTGGCAGAGCTAAAATTAGACTCAACTAGTTGTTTACTTTATTTTATTCAACCAAAGATAAGTGAGTGATTTAAAGATGATTTGTAAAATTTGCAAGAAGATATATATGAGACAAATCAGGATTTATGCTTTAAATCTAATTGGTTGGATTGTTTATCACACCAAGAATCAAGAATAAAGAAATAATGAATATCATGTCTATATAAGAGACCAGCTTAATTCATTCATGAATGGGATTAAGGGGAGTGAATAGAAAGAGGATTCTAAAGAGAAAATCATGAAGAAAAACTTCATACAGTCCTGATCAAACAAGCTGAAGAAAGAGCTAAGGAATTCTGCAGACACGGACAAACAGTGAGCACAGTATCACAGGGCAAAAAGTATGGAGCACAAAGATTGAATTGATACATTGGTCAGAGAGGTAATGTAATTAAATAGATCTAAAAATCTACAATTCAAAGTTGCAATATGAACAGGTCATAGTGTTTAGTTTAACCATTGAAGCATCAAGTCTCTTAACTGAGAAGGACTTAACAATCTTCTATATATTGAGGTACATCTCAAGGAGTGCCAAAAAGGTTGATTCATGAAAGTAGCATTGTACTTTCCCGATACCTATTGACAGTCTAAGGAGGCTGATTCAAGGATGGTAGCAATAGATGCCCGATACTAAGTGACAACCTCTATGTATAAAATCCTCTAACAAGGTCGCACTTAACAGTGTGTTTGTAACCTTTAACAAGGTTGGCTCCTAATAGGGCTCACTTCAGAAGAGTGAAAATTTGGGGTACCGGTCCCAGTGGTTTTTCCCTTAACAGGGTATCCACATTAAAAATTCATGTGTTATGTGTGTATGATTAATTTATTTACTATTTTGTATCTTACATAGCTAACTCTAGATTGATCGGTATACTCTGCTTATTTACTGAGTTTTGGTAAATAGTTATACTGCTTATTGGTAATCAAGAAAGAATAACGATTGATAGAGGAAACCAATAGACAGTTAATCATTATTATTATTTCATGGAATTCATCTTGTAGGGACATAATAATATGAGATTTATTGATTGGTGGTTAAGTTTGAAAGATAAATTATTGAGGCCACTGAGTCACCCCCCCTCTCAGTTATTACTAACATTTTTCATCATCTGTCAAAGGAAAACCATCAGGTTTCTCAATGTACTCTTCTTCTTCTAGATCACCATTCAAGAATGCCAATTTTACATCCATCTGATACACTTTGAAGTCTTTATGTGTAGCATAAGCGAGGAATAGTCTCACAACTTCTAGTCTAGCAACAAGTGCAAATGTTTCTTCATAGTCTATGCCTTCTTGTTGTGAGTAGCCTTTACATACCAGTCTAGCCTTGTTTCTTACCACTATGCCTTCCTCATCCATTTTTTTTTGAAAACCCACTTAGTGCCAATCACATTCTTGTTCTTAGGTCTTGGAACCAATTCCCATGTATTGTTTTTATTTATTTATTCTATTTCTTCTTCCATGGATTTATTCCAAGATTCATCTTTACATGCTTCATCAGTAGTCTTGGGTTCAACTTGAGAAATCAAATAGATCTCATCTCTAACTTTAGATCTATTCATCATGCCTTTTCTTGCATCACCAATAATTTGGTCTTTAGGGTGGTTTTTCTTTACATACCTTGGTGTCTTTAATGTCTCAATAGCTTCTGCCTATTCTTCTTCTTCAATCTCATTCTTGATCATCAAGGGTCCTTCATGTTCAGTAGAAACTTCTCTTGATTCTATTATCTAACCACAATCATACATTCTTTCCTGAATTTGAAATTTCTCATCTATCCTCATATTGATGCTTTCAATCAATTTCCTCAATCTCAGATTGAAACATTTATATGCTTTACTCTTAGTGGAATAAACAAGAAATATTCCTTCATCACTTATAGCATCAAAATTTCCTATCTCATCATCTCTTTTGATATAACAGTTACTACCAAATATTATAAAATATTTCACAGTAGGTGCATGATCAAACCATAATTCATGAGGAGTTTTATTAGTACCTTCTATAATCTAAATTATGTTTAATGTGTACACAACAGTGCCAACTGCTTCTCTCCAATGAACATGTGATACATTTCCTTCCAACAACATAGTCCTTGCAACGTCTAATATGGTTCTATTTCTTTGCTTTGCTATCCTATTCTATTGTGGAGTTCTAGGAGCTGAAGTTTGTCTATGTATTCCATTTTCTTCACAATATGTATTAAATAGTTCTGATGTAAATTCTCCTCCTCTCTCTGATCTCAAACATTTCATCTTTAAACCATATTCATTCTCAACTTTTTCTTTGAACAACTTGAACTTGTCAAATGCTTTAGATTTCTCTCTCAAATATGTAACCCAAATCATTCTAGAAAAGTCATCAACAAAAAGTATAAAATACCTTTTTACCATAGTATGATCTTGTTCTTGTAGGACCACATAGATATTTATGCACTAGATCCAACTTCCCTTTTGCTAAATAATCTTTTCTCTTGAAGGTGCTTTGAGTCTGTTTCCCCATAACACATTCTCTACACATAGTGTTAGATGTCTTTACAATTTTAGGTAGATCTCTTACAACTTTTGTCATACTTGCCTTCACAATGTTATGAAAATTAACATGAAAAAATCTTCTGTGCCATAACCAGCTGTCATCAACCTTTGCAATAAAACAAGAAGCTTTAGATGTGTTCAATTCAAATACATTACCTCTGTATTTAGTACCAGATGCTATCAAGTCTCCTATTTTTCTCTTGATAGTACACTTTCCATTTATGAAGCTCAGTTGATAACCCTTGTCCACTAGCTGCCCAACACTCAACAAATTGTGCTTAAGTCCTTCAACAAGTAATACATTGTCAGTGTTATTATTTCCATCTAGAGAAATAGATCCAACTCCAATAATAAGCTTAGGAATATTGTCACCAAATCTAACAACACCACCATCATGTTTCTTCAAACTCACAAATTTATTTTTATCTCCAGTCATATGATGTGAATAACCACTATCTATGACCCATTCAGATTTATTTTCAACTTGAGATACTGATGCTTTTTCTTCATGCATAGGTTCATCATCCTTAATAGAAATAAATCCAGTTTCATCATACTCACCATCTCATCATCAGATATACCTTCACTAGCATAATAACATTCCTTATCCTTTGAGAACTTAGACTTGAAAAACTTAGGTTTGTGCTTTGGAATTCTTGTAGGACATCTAGATGCAAAATGACCGATCTTGTTACATGAAAAACATTTTAAAGGTAATTTTACCTCAAACTTACCCTTACCTCTCTTTTCTCTTCTAGAATTTAGTGCAAAAATTTCATCTATCTTTCTTTCTTCTTCCTGTATCTATTCCCATTCATTAGCATAGGCTGCAAGTTCTTCTTTTAGATCATTACTGCTTGTGCTTGCATTTCCAGGTGAAAATATTTTTTCTTTTGTGCACGGTTGCTTTGAATGCTGACTCAACCTTAGGTAGAGTGTCTCCCAATTCTATGGCCTCAAATGTAGTTAGCTTTCCAATCAACATCTCTCTGGTGAATTTTGGTGTCAAAGGTATGATCTCCTATATAGCCTGAACCTTGGTTATATATGCAGGTGTCAAAGATCTGAGTATCTTTGCAATAAATTATTCCTCACTGTAAGTTCCTCCAGAGTTCCTAATACCAGTCACTACCTTAGTATTTCTCTATGCATATGCTCTGATGTTCTCATCTTATTTCATCTTCTGTGATTCCATCTTTGTGTTCTAGTTTTGTAACTTTTCTTGCTTTGTAAATTTGTCTCTAACATATAGTGCTTCCAGTCTTGACCAGATTTCATGTGTTGAGTCCAAATCCTTTACTTCAGTAAATTATCCTTCTAATAATGCATTGATTAGGGATTCCCTTGCAAACATATTACATGAGAATAGATTCTTTTGATCATCACTGAATTTCTCTAATTCATCCTCAGTCGCTATCTTTTCCTTCTTCTTTGTTATCATCCAGTAGTCAATTCCAAGACATAGCAAATGCGTTCTCATCTTGTTCTGCCAACTGTGAAAGTTTTCAGAGTCAAACTTTGGACTATCCTTCCTATAGTAAGTCATCTTAAAGATCACCTCAAGCTATTAAAATTTCTCTCTAAGGACCAATAGCTCTGATACCAATTGTTAGGAATAATATTCCACAAGAAAACTGAGAGGGGGGTGAATCAGTTGTGATATAGATTATTAAAATTTATACTTTATAAACCAAATATACAAATTTAAATGATAACACAGTAATAGAAAACACCATAACACAATACTTTTTGTCAAGGAAACCCTGTTAAAGGTAAAACCCCGGTGGGAATTAACAGCCACAAATAATGTGCTGAGAGTATAGTATCCCTGTTAAAAGATATTAGCCCTATTAGGAGCTTGTTAAAACATTATAGTACATAGTCCCCAGTAGGAGACAAACCCAATTAGGAGTCAAAGGAAATAGTAGGCTCACTTCCAAGTCACACTTCCCAAAGAAGGTTAAAGCCACTGTTGCCCAATTTCCCTTTCTGTGCAATTGACCTGGTTTGCCCTATCTTGTTTCCTCTGTCTTGTTTTCAGGTTTCATGTCTAACCCCTGTAAACCCTTAGAACCCTGAAAAAACCCTCAGTCTTTCATGCAAACGATGTAATAAACCCTAAGCCTTGGCTCTTTCTTTTTCATCGTTACCTTTTTAAGTCACTTAAGACATGTGCCATAAGTCAAGTCGCTTGATTGCTTTACCAGGATTGAATATGCTTAATCATCTCCCGACTTCACTTTTGCCTTTGTCGCTTAGTCTCTTGACAAAATAGAATATTCCTTCAGCTTATCAAGACTTGGCGATCTCTCTTTAGTCGGGTTGTCTCTTGATTTCCATGTAATAAGCTTTAAAGGGGACGGGACCCACCCTCAGTTGGGTGATCACGAGAAGAAATGACAAGTCAAAGAAATGTCTCCCGACCTTGCGCCTACTTCAAGTCGCATGGTCGCTGGATCAGCTCAGTCAAACAGTTAAGGTTCTTTCTTCAGTCGCGTGGTCTCATGATAAATGGCGGTTAGTGGATAACAGTCACGACTCAACGACTAACGGTTTCATGCTAAGAGGTTTCCTTCAGTGGCCTTGTCACTAGAACAGAGTGGTGACTCAGCTTCCCCAGTGGTCATGTGACAGGTGGCATATGGCGTGTGAATGTGGGCCCTCAGTCGGGTGATCGCCAGATGAAAGAAGTGGGTCACGCGACTTCAAGACTTGGTATCTTTGCCCTCAGTCGTGTGATCGCTAAATGATTTAAGGGCATAGGGAAATATAAAGAGATTAAAAGATAGCTATCTAATGCAAAGAATAGATGATCCAACAGTGGACGCGTGGTCGGGTGATCAAAGTGCCCTACAGAGAAAGTTCTCCCGACTCAGCACCTTGGGGCAGTCGGATTGTCGCTAAATAGGAAAAAGGGCACGTGCTTCAAGTGAAAGGTAAAGACACAGGATCACCCGACTCAGTGACTAAGAGTTGTCGTGTTATTTGGAAAGAAAACATGAGCATCTGGCGATCAAGCGACAAGGTGTGACGGTTAAAAGGTAGCAGTTAGGCACTGGGTCGCTAGAGGAATGGTGAGTTAAGTGAAATGTCTCCCGACTTCGAAATTCTTCAGTCGGGATTTTGCCAGAGTAACTCAGGTTGGCCAGGGGTTAGGAAAAGCACAGTGTCACTAGGTCATGAGATATAACCATGATTAAAGACTGAGTTCTGTGACTTAGAGACTAGCCATTGTTGCGTGGTCGCCTAATTTGAATTTGAAATTCTGGCGGCAAATTTGGCACTATGAACGCTCGACAGCCATGGTTTCTCTGTGCTCGTGTTCCAGATTTGATCAGAGGGGTTTCTAATAGCTGGGGTCATGCACAGAGAAGTCTACCGACATTTGAATAGATTTGTTTCAATGATGGTGAACAGGACGGGTTTCAGTGTGTTGCAAGAAGGAACAGAGTTATGACTGAGTTTCCAGAAGTACCAAGAGAAAGGAGAAGAAGTCTTAGGCGGTAACAAGGAGAACACTTGGCTATGCACTATTCACAGACAAGAAAGACAGTTATTGCAGAGAAGTATAGGTGAACAGGTGTGCATGGCTATTCAGAGTGAACGTAAATGCTGCTATCCACCATCTACCAAATCTGATTTCCAGTTGCCAGATCGAGGGGGTCAAGAAAATATCTGTGAATGTCTTTTGACTCGGTCATTCTCGACCACCTTTTCTCTCTCTTTTCCTCTCTCCTATGTTTTAGGGTTAGGGTTTTCATGATCATCCGAAGCTTGTTGCATCCTAAGGGATCCCAAGATGGTCATAGCCCTATATATATAGCTGAAAGGTTACATTTTCAAGGGGTTGGAAGAATGTGAAAGGAATGATTTGTTAGAAACTTTCTGATACTTGTAGTATTTTTGCTCCTGTGTCTATTCTTTTCATCCATCTAATTCTCTTCTGATTCTATGACAGCTTGCTGTGATCGTAATTACCTTGTGCCTCATTTTGTGTAATTCATGTTTATCCTCTTTTACAATCAGTAACTGAGTAGATGTTTTACCCCTTATTGATCAAGCTGATTCTGGTTCATTGTGTGTTGTGTCTATTTTGCTTGGATTACTGTATTGTGAAGTTTTCTCTTCCCTTGTAGTAATTTTAGTCTCTGACCTTCACATGTTTGCTAAGAATCATGTGGTAGAAGTTGTGTTAGTTGAGTTATATGGATGTGTAGTGCAGTTTCAAGGCAGAAGAAAGTAGGACCTATCTTGGTGTATCACCCTTCCCTTTCAAGTAATTTGGTTTTCTGCATCTCCTTCCCCCTTTTCCTTGCAAGAGATAGTTTTAGGTGCATCATGATAGTAGAGGAAGCCGGCCTTCTCCGGAGATTCAACCTCGTCGTTCAAGTCCCACAGCTTGGAGGTTGATTCCATGTTTCACTAGGTTGCTGTTAGAGAAGCTTTCAAAAAGGGTGCAAACCTCAGTGACAATAGTTTTTGGCACGCTCGGTGGGACAGAAAGTTCATTTGAAGTCTACTGGTGTTGTTAAAAGACAAATATTTCATTGACATGCTGAGAAGATAGTACTATTCTCAGAGATTCAAGCCTTCAAGAGGCTCATTTTCTAAAGTACTTGGCGACTCCTTCAATCAAATCTGGTTCTTAGATCAGGTTGCTGCAAATTCTATGCCCAGGGCAACCAGGGCATCAACAAGAGGTAACTTTCAATTTATACAACTTCCTGCTTCAAGTTCTAGAAGGAAAAGGACTAATAGGCCTTCTCTATCTCTTGAGAGGAATCCTAAAGCTACTGGTAAAGCAAGAAGATTTGTTTCAACACCTCCTGATCCTAGAGATCATCCTA
>MU223097.1:239811-268639 GCA_018584345.1 Thuja plicata | reverse complement strand
TGCTTGGGATGGAGCGTGTATCAAATCACCATGCTGCTGACAGGGTACACATTTCTTCACAAAATTGTAGGCGTCTTGCTCCATAGTAGGCCAGTAATACCCAGTGCGTAACAACTTCTTGGCTAACATAAGTCTGCTAGAATGAGGCGCGCAAATTCCTTGATGTACCTCCTCTAAGGACGTTTGTGCTTCATCTGAATTCAGACACCTTAAAAGAGTTCCATCAAAATGCTTTCGGTATAGGGTATCAGCGAGGATTGTGTATCGGGATGTTTGATGAATGAAGGTTTTACGTTGGTTAGGCGTTAAGGTAAGTGGAGTGTGTCCATCACGCAAGTAGGAATATATCTCTTGGTACCACGGGGAATTAGGATCAGCAATTTCACACACCATTGTAGAATTTGGCGTGTCATAGGCAGGGACTGTAAGATTCTCAACAAGAAACTCACACCGTGCGCTGTGTTCTGGCATAGTGATCAGAGACCCAATTGTTGCCATTGCATCTGCTGCTTTGTTTTTGGTGCAAGGAATCTGTTGGAATGTCAGGTCAGTAAAATGAGTCTTGAGATCTTCAACTGTTCGGCGATAGGGAAGCAAATTGTCATCCTTTGTTTGATATTCATCCATAACTTTCTTGATAACCAACTATGAATCACCGAGTACCAATAACGTGAGAATCTGCCATTGTATGGCCTGTCGAAGTCCAAGTACAAGGGCTTCATATTCTGCAATATTATTGGTACAAGGAAATTGTAACTTGAAAGATTTAGGAAATTGTAACTTGAAAGATTTAGAAATTGTAACTTGATAATAGATGCAGAAACTTGGACAAGATTTTGATAGTTAACACCTAGAAGTGCAGATTTGGAATTGTTGATCATTTTGATGTTTGATTTGAATGTTTGAGATGTTTGTTTGTTTTGATGCTTCACCCACGCAAGACACATCAAGAAAAATGTTTGTAGTACCAGAATAGACACATCACAATCCTAGGATAGCCAGGGCAGTATCTGTTGAATCCCCACTTGAACCAAAGTTCAGCTACACTTACTCATAGTGGACAACTTAGAAGCTTGGAGGCACAGGCTCCTTCTTACATGTGCACTCACTTCTCAGGCACACCAAGCTTTGAACCCCAAAGGAATTGCTTCCCAAAGGGCTATTGTATCTACTAAGAGTTGTAACAGTGTGGGGCATCTTAGTCAGTCTTTGACCTTCCGCGCCAACAGATAGAGGGTTTTTGGATACTAGAACACAGTTTGTAGTAAGGGCATCCATTTAGGTGGCTATACTTGTGGCAGATTACCTTTGTTATGGAGGCCTCCCAGCCTGTAGAAGTTACGTTCTGTAGGTTTTAATGCACCACAAGGGTACTGAGGTAGATCTTGTTCCTGGTATAATGCAATCAACACCTGTTCACTGTGACATTAATCACAATGACATTTTTATATACCGGTTTGGAAGGGCTTGGCTTTAGCCTGTTACCGGTTGGGCAATCCACTCTCACCGGCTTTGTTAAATCTCTCAGGAGGTAGCCACACTAAAGGATTTGTATGGATTTATCTTTCACCCAAGATCTACGAAGGCGAGGGGAGAGGATACGTCGATGCAATTCCTTGGGTTTACAAAATTAGAAGACACTTCAAGCAAAATAAGAAAATGACAATAAGGTTTCTAGATTTTTGATCATCCCAAAAGGGCGAGAGCATAGTTTCCTGACATTATTTTCATTCCTAAAACAATAAATAAATGTTCATTTTAAGAATTCTTGCATGTAGGTTCCTATTTTAAGAAATCAAAAACAAGATGCAAGCATAATGTTTTGCATTCTATCGATCAAAGGCAACTTGCAAAACCAATTCATGAGTAGTTTGTGTTTTAGTCTTCTTGGATAACATTCTGCAAACCACTGTTAGGATGTATGCAAAAGATAATCACACGAACATCCAAGCCAAAGATTAGTCTGCATTATCCAAATCCAAAAATCTAAGAACAGATCACAGATTCAGAAATTATACATAAAATCATGCAGTTTCAAAAAAAATTGCACTAAAAAAGGTGATCGTATGAGCCCGTACGAGGCTCAAGAAGCTGCAAAAATGAGGATTAGCCAGGTACAGTCACCAAAAATAGTGATTTTTGATAAATCCAGAGAGAAAAATCAAAAACTAACTTCACCATAGTAATCCTTACAAAATTCTACCAGAAATTTAAAAAAAAATGATCCAAAAAATGGACCTAAAATAAGCAGGATATTGGCGTTTGAAGTCAGACTACAAATTCAAAAATGCATATGGTGAATGCAAGTACAAGGCTTCGCGTGAGGAAGTGCAAGGATTCACATGAGGAAGTGCAAGGATTCGTGTGAGGAAGTGCAATAGCTGGTGCGAGGAAAGTTTTTAAATCCAGAGACTGTTAGCAAGTCTCGCGTGAGGAAGTACAAGGCTCCGCCCGAGGAAGTACAACAACTGGCGTGAGGAAAGTGTTTTCTTGCATGAGGGAGTGCTAATGAAAGCAAAACTTCACGCGGATATGTGGGAAATTTTGCGTGAGACTTCACTACAGAGCTGTACGACCTGCTCGGGCAAAAGTTTGATGCCACAGATTCAATTTTTGGATGAATATAGGCGTATTTGTAGTCATTTTAAATTGAAATGATGTTCTGGATGCAATGGTGGAGTCAGATTTGACTAAAAGTGAATGTAAAAAATGACATAAAATAAAATTAAAAGTAAATATATAATATGAGGCCAGGAATTGAATACTCTTGCCCCAAGGTGGGCGCCAAAATGTTATGTGCTTGAATGTGACCTCTAAATCAAGCACAAAGACAATATGGTCGTTACTCAATCATTGAATTTGCAAAGATTAACATGAATTGTCCATTTCACAAACTAGATTGAAGTGACCTATTGCCTGCTATTTAATTGGGGTTTTTGAATTTAATCTCAGAACGAGAGCCAAGAACCTTGACCATTGCTAAAATGGAGGATTTTTAAAAGCATGATAAAACTTGAAATTGAAACTATTTGATATGAGATACAATTTATATCTAAGAATTGAAATGCATATCTAATCTAGAAAGCTTTAAAGATGATAGAATTGAGCTATTAGATATGTAAACAAACTATATTATAATGCAACATGTTACTAATCCAAATGAAACTAAAGCTAATTATGCAAAAAATCTTGAAAAGATGATAAAAACAAGATAAAATTTAACTATAGTTTTGATGCTCTCCAATAAATCCTCCTAAATGAAGAAAATGAGGTCCATAATATAGAACAACCTGAGAAGGGGATGAAGAGTTTCTTGAAAAGAAACGGTTGACTCTTCATTTCCATGGAGGAAGGTGAGACAATTTTTGAAGGAATTATTCAATTAAAGAATGAATCATTGCCACATGAGTGGCTTTTCACATGGAATTATGGAATTCCTTTTTGAGGATAATTCATCCTAATAATTAAATAACTATTCAATTCTTTTTTGATGTGTATTAGCTAAAGGGGGTGGAATTAATTTAATTTGCAAGCACTTAGAACTTTAGAATTAAATTAATTAGTCATAGGGATTTTTAGCTAATAAACCTTGATAATTTAGGAATTAAGTATAGTGTGAGATTTATGCAAATTCAGGTTTTCTGCATTTTGAGACCAAGTCAATTAAAGTCAATTAGGAAGAGAATTTTCCTAGTATAATAGGACTTTAATAGTGAGAAATTGAAGGAATGCACCAAAATTGATTAAGAATTATAAGGTGCCAATTTTGGGGTGTTACACCATAAAACTCCAACTCCTCACATGCTCCAAATATTAAAATCTAGCCATATAGTTGGAGGAGTTGCTTTACGGGAAACAACGGCTCCAACTAATATAGTTGGTTTTAAAAACATTAAAACAATTCCCGAAAGCATAACTAAAGGTTTCATTTATATTTATTTACTTATTTAACTCACCAAGACCATAAAAGAACAAAGGTGAAAATAATCCTCAAGGAATTCACATAGCCTAATGGAAACTAACTAGCCTAGCTACTAGGAGGTCTCAGGTTCAAAACTCCTAGGTAAGCTTATTTTTACTTATTGAATTATTATTACTCCATCATATTTTATTTTGCAATTACATCATTAATTTTACAAGCATAAAGATATAAAGAAACACCTTTATATATATATCTGTGTGTGTGTGTGTGTGTGTGTGTGTGTGTGCGCACCCATATATACATACACATATATATTGCACAAATAAAGAATCAAATTCATATTTCAAAAGATAGAGAAGCATCATTCCTTAATATATAAATACAATTAATGAGACAAAGAAAACATACACTAAAGCATAAATAACCAAATCACAAAATCATAAAACTACTTAACCCCCCCAACTGAGGTGAATTCTTAAACAAGAACCTATGTCAACAAGGTTCCCTTGAGAGTGCTTTTGGAAATATCTCCACACAATAATGTTCAAGGATTTTTTTAAGGCATGCTCATACATATGTAGCTAGGTGAAGTTGCTGCCTGGTACCTGTATCTTGCATCACTAAGTCAAGAGAAACATCTGTACATATATATAAATATACAACCAATGTCAAACAAGGAGGAAGAGTGCAACATCGTGTGGATCTCCTATACAAGTGACTACGACTGCCTCTGCTCATCCTAAAAACTCATTAGATAGCATCAATATCAAGGCATAATTGGGTTAGTATGGTTAGCTCCAAAAATAATCATTACTCCATAATGAAAAATCAAGAATTGAATCATCTTTATAAGAAATAGAATCAAATATTTGAAATAACATCTCCTGATAAAAACTTTTAAATCATTTTCTATCTTCCATAAAATATTTTAATTATCCAAACATATACTCATAATTTCTCATCAACTATAAATAAATAAAACATAGAGTCCATAATGCTCAATATAGAAATCATGTCTATATAAAATATCAAGTTACTAGGGTAGGCATTACATGTCTTCATCAGATTCGACATCAGTATCTTCATCTTTGAATTTAGCTAGGTAACTGGCCTTCTTTCCTTTCTCCTTGTAGTCTCGAGTATCGCTTCTTTCTAATTGTTGGTTACTTTTTGTAAACACCTATGTTAAACTTATTTTCAAATAACCTATCATTAATTCTATCATATTTTCTTTTGATAGGACATCTTGTAACAAAGTGTCCAATCTCTTTACAATTAAAACAAACAAGTGGTAATTTACCTTTGCCTCTCTGCATTCTTCTAGCCATAAGTGCTTCAATTTCATCAAGATCTTCTTCTTCACTTTTACTATCACTATCTTTTCTCATAGTGTGTTTATGATTTGATTTAATTAATCTCAAAGAATATTTGAATGCAGACTCTATGTTTGGATGAAATCAGTCTTCCAATCAAACTATCTAGAGTAACATTTCTATTTTCTACTGCTCTCATTTCTTGAATGGAAGATACTCTAATAGCATAAGTAGGCAGTAAGGTTATTAGAATTTTACTTACCACTGTATCTTCTTCTAGTACACCTCCAACTCCTCGGATAGCATTGACTACCTATTTGATTCTTGTGCTGTACTGTGTGATGTTTTCATTGTTGGAGATTTGCCTCTATGCAAATAATTGATTGTATGTTTGCCATTGATGACAACATATAATATACAGCAGGTATCATATATGCAATTATTAGTGTAGATGTTTTGGAGATATGAATGTTTATTTCCATGGTGTATACATGTTCTAGTTTCTATGTGCATTCACATTGAGTCAGATAAGCAGTTACAGTTAAGTTATGATTAATCAGTTATGGCAGTTACAGTTTCTGGGGTTTATCTATTAAGAGCCGATGTAAATACAGTGTCTCTTGTGTTACGCCTATCTTCAGGATATGCGTGCTTGTATTCATGTTTAGTTATGCATTAAAGATAATTATGCAAAGGCACTAAACTTGTCTCAATAGAATCTTGATGTTAGAGTTAATTTGGTGAAGCTGACTTTGTGAAGTGTCGCGTCTATTCAGTTTGTGTTGCACGGTCTTAATCTTGATTGTGTGCTTGGTTGAGCCGATGAGGAAGTTGATGAAGTGTTTTTGGATACCTTCATGACCTTATCTTTTGTGAAGATACATATAGAAGTTTAGATATGTTCATTAAGTGTCAAAAATGTAGTGAAAAAGAAAAGACAGACAAGAGAAGAAAGTCAGAAACAATAAGTTGAAGATCTATGTGAAGAAACAAAAGTTGATTGCAATTCATTGGAATTGATCAAGATAGTAGGTCTACTCAAATAGTTCATCTACCAGATATAGTGTATATCTATTGTACTAAAGGTTGTATCCTTCACCATCTTAGCAGTGAGCTATTGGGCAGTGAGTCCTCACCCTTAACAGGGTTATTTGTAAAAGACTCCTAACAGGGTCCGACCTTTAACTAGGTCTCTGTACTTCTTGCATTGTAAAGATAAACTTCTAACAAGCTTGTAAGATCTTCTAATAGGGATCATTATAAACTAGTGTAATTATTTGTGGATGCTAATTCCCACCGGGGTTTTTACCTATTTGGTTTCCCCATAATAAAATTGTTGAGTACTCCATTGTGTTATTTGAATGTGCATTTACTTTATATCAAATTACATTAAAGAAAGAAAAAAGAATTAAATTGACTGATAACTGATTCAAACCCCCCTCTTAGTTATCATTGTGAATATTCCAATAATTGGTATTAGGGCCAAGTGACTTGGAGAGAAAGCCTAATAGCTTAAGGTAGATCAGATGGCATACTTCAGGAAAGAGAGTCCTAAGTTTGATGGAGAAAAATATCTTGATTGGAAGAACAAAATGATAACACATCTTTAGTGAATTGGATTCGATATCTATGAGATTTCCACTCAAGAAGTTGAAATTATGACCTTGAAAGATCTTGTAGCTGATGAATCTACTATGAAACAAAAGGAAGTGTTCACTAATAATGCAATTGCCAAAGAAGCCCTAATAAGTGCCCTATCTGACAGTGAATTTTCTGAGATCAAGAAGACAGATAAAGCATACTCTATTTGGAAATACTTAGAAGATATGTTTGAAGGAGACATCCAAGAAAATAATGCACGCAGAAAGACATGGAAGAAAAGATACAAACATTTAGAGATGTTACCTGAAGAAAACATCAGATCTTACAATCAAAGGATTAATGAAGCAGTATCAGGTATAAGAAACAATGGTGGAGAAATATCAGAGGAAGATATACTGGACAAATTAATGACTGCATTGACAGTAGAATATGAGAGCAAGATCAATATCTTAGATGAGACTATGGAATTTTCAAAAGACTTCAAGAGGGAGACCTTGATCAACAAAATATTTTCATTTGAGATATCTAGATTGAAGACAGAACCTAAAAGTGAGACAGCCTTCAAAGCCACATTCCACAACAAGAAATCTATAAGAAACTCTAGTAATAATGAAGAAGTGGATACAGAAATAGAAGAAATCACTACTATGATTTCCAAGAAGGAAAGGAAAGGTAAAGGTAAATATGAAGGAAAGCTACCATTCAAGTGTTTTTCATGCAACAAAGTTTATCACTTTGTATCCAAGTGCCCTACAAGAGTCAAGATGTTCATATTAGATTACAAACCTAAATACACTAAAGAATGTTATCATGCTGAGGATGGTGTAACTGATGAAGAATCAAGACAAGATGAAATTGGATTCGTTACCATTAAAGACATTGAGAAGATTCTTGAAGAAATGGACAAAGAAGATGAAGTAAAAGAACATAAGTTAGCATTAGTTTCAAAAGATGACATCAGAATTGACTGGATCATTGATAGCGGATGTTAACACCACATGACAAGAGACAAAGAAAGATTTGTACATTTGGACAAGAAAAAAGGTGGCATGGTTATATTTGGAGATAACACTCCCAAACCTATCATAGGTAGAGGTTATATCACCTTATATGGAAAGAACAAGACAGATGATGTTCGCTATGTTGATGGTTTGCATCATAACTTACTAAGTGTTGGACAGGTTCTTGATAAAGGATATCAGTTGGAATTCAAAAACAACCAGTGTATCATTAACAATAAAGAAGGAGACATGATTACATCAGGCTCAAAGACCAAAGGTAATGTTTTTCAGCTCAACTCAGAAGTAAGTTGTTTTGTTGCAAAAGTTTACGATAGTTGGCTATGGCACAAGAGACTTTGTCATATCAATTTTGACAACATAGTCAAGATAAGTAATGTAAAGTTAGTAAGAGACCTTCCTAGCATTACAAGACAAGTTGACACCATGTGTAGGGAATGTGTGATGGGGAAGCATGTGAGGACCTCATTCAGGAGCAAACAAGACTGCGAAAAACAAATTAGATCTAATACATACAGACCTATGTAGACCTACTCAAACAAGATCATACTACGGAGAAAGGTATTTTATTTTGTTTGTTGATGATTTCTCAAGGATGATGTGGGTTGCGTTCTTAAAAGAAAAATCTAAAGCTTTTGAGAAGTTCAAAGTATTCAAAGCTAAGGTTGAGAATGAATTTGGATTAAAGATAAAATGTCTGAGATCTGATAGAGGAGGAGAATTCACCTCTGACCAGTTTTATGACTACAATGAAGAAAATGGAATCAAAAGATAGTTAAGTGCACCCAAAAGCCCTCAGCAGAATGGGATAGTAGAAAGGAGGAACAAGATAATACTTGACACAATGCGCACTATCATGATTGAAGCAAAGGTTGCCCATACCTACTGGAGAGAAGCAGTCAATACAGTAGTTTACACTATCAATAGAATACAATTGAGGCCAGGTGCAGACAAGACACCTTATGAACTTTGGTTTGGTAATGTACCCACTGTAAAATACTTTAGAATCTTTGGAAGCAAGTTCTACATCAAGAGGGATGATAGTATTGGAAAGTTTGATGCTAGAAGCGATGAAGGTATTTTTCTTGGTTACTCTACTAAAAGAAAAGCCTATAGATGTTTTAATCTAAGATTAAATAAGATCATTGAAAGTACTCATGTGAAGATTGATAAGAAGTTTATGATTCAAGAAATATATTATGACTCTTCTCCCATGATTGAAGATGAGCCCAGACCCATCAATAAGGACATAGTTATTGAAGAAATATTTGACTGTATTGATGTTTCATGTAACAATCCTGAACCAAGTGAAGAAGAATCATAGATTACAGATGAAAGTATCACTCCTAATAATTCAAGGTACACATCCAAATACTACTCTAAAGAAGATATCATTAGAGATCATAGCGCAAAAGTCTTGACAAGATCTAGAGAAAAAGGTTCAACCACTGATGAAGAGATATGCTTACTTTCACAGATCAAAACCTTAAGTGTTGAAGATGCATGCCAAGATTCAGATTGGAAAAGTGCCATGCAAGAAGAATTAGATCAAATAATCAAGAATGAAACATGGAAACTGGTCCCAAGACCTCATGACAAGAATGTGATTGGAACTAAATGGATATTAAGGAACAAAATGAATGAAGAAGGCACAGTGGTAAGGAACAAAGCAAGATTACTATGTAAAGGATATGCACAGAGAGAAGGAAAAGACTACACTAATACATTTTCCCCTATGAGCAGACTTGAAGCTATCAAGTAGTTTTTTTCCTATGCAACATTCAAGAACTTTAAGGTATACCAAATGGATGTCAAGTCAGATTTTCTGAAAGGTGACTTGAAGGAAGAAGTCTACATAGAGTAGCCTGAAGGATTCAAACTTTCAGATAAACCAAACATGGTATGCAGATTAAAGAAAGCACTTTATGGACTTAAACAGGCCCCAAGAGTGTGGTATAAGAGACTTTATGGTTACTTAACAAAGATAGTATTTAGAAAAGGAGCAGCAGACTGTAATTTATTCATAAGAGAGACAGATGAAGGACTACTACTTATCGCTATTTTTTTTGATGACATTATCTTTGGAGGTAATGACAAACTTAGTGCAGAATTCGCCAAAGAAATGAAAAGTGAATTTGAAATGAGCATGATTGGACCTATCAAATACTTTCTCAGATTGAATGTAAAACAAATAGATAAAGGCATATTCATAAATCAGTCTAAATATGTGAAGGAGATATTGAAGACTTTCAAGATGGAATATTGCAAACCAGTAAGCACCCCCATGATAATAGGATGCAAGCTTTCTAAAGTTGATGATTCCACAACAGTTGACAAAACACTATACAAGTCTATGATTGGAAAACTCATATATCTTACTCAATCTAGACCTGACATTTCTAATGCAGTTGGAATTGTTGGAAGATTTGTAGCTGAACCCAAGAAAAATCATCTAATGGCAATAAAAAGAATATTCAGATACCTAAAAGGAACTATAGACTATGGTTTATGGTATCCTAACTCAGAGAACATACAACTTCATGTGTATACAGATGCAGATTGGGCAAGTTGTGTTGATGAAAGAAAGAGAACATTAGGAAGAGCAGTATTTCTTGGAGATAGGTTGGTCACTTAGACAAGTAAAAATAAGAATTGTATCTCTCAAACAATAGCTGAAGTTGAGTATGTTGCAGCAGCATTGAATTGTTCCACATTGGTTTGGATCAAACAGATGATTAAAGAATTTGGTATTTAGATTGATTATCCCATTGTTATTCACTGGGACAACACTAGTACTATCAATATGTCAAAGAACCCTATGATGCATGCAAAGACAAAACACATTGAGATCAAATACCACTTCCTAAGAGAAAAAGTTGCAGAAAAAGAAGTAAAGTTGGATTATGTAAGCACCAAAGAACAACTAGCAGATATTTTTACAAAGCCTCTATCAAAAGATACTTTTGAGTATCTCAGGGAGAAGTTGGGAGTAATTCCCTTTCCTAAGTTTGATTAGAACTTGTAGCAAGAACATCATTCCTTGGTGACTGATGAATGGTTGACTACTCTACTTCTGGAGTAGTACCTATGCTTAATGGTGTTTAACACCCTTTGTCATTGATGTCAAAGGAGGAGTATTAGAAAGGGGGAGCATATAATCTAGGGGAGTATACAGAGCATCATCAGTAAAGAGGAACCTTTGATGATGATATTGAGAAGATTGTAAAAATAAGGAAGACACTATAAGTTGATGATATCATATGTTGCCATCAATGTCAAAAGGGGAGATTTTTGGAGATTTGCCTCTGCAAATAATTGATTGTATGTTTTCCATTGATGACAACATATAATATATAGTAGGTATCATATATGCAATTATGAGTACAGATTTTTTGGAGCTATGTGTGTTTATTTCCATGGTGTATACATGTTCTAGTTGCTATGTGCATTCACCCTGAGTCAGATATGCAGTTATAGTTAAGTTATGATTAATTAGTTATGGCAGTTACAGTTTCTGGAGTTTATCTGTTAAGAGCCGACATAAATACAATGTCTCTTGAGTTGTGCCTATCTCCAGGATATACATGTTTGTATTCATGTTTAGTTGTGTATTAAAGATAATTATCCAAAGGTGCTAAACTTGTCTCAACAGAATCTTGATGTTAGAGTTAATTTGGTGAAGCCAAATTTGTGAAGCATCACGTCTATTCAGTTTGTGTTGCATGGTCTTAATCTTGATTGTGTGCTTGGTTGAGCCAACAAGGAATTTGATGAAGTGTTTCCAGATACCGTCATGACCTTATCTTTGGTAATGATACATATAGCAGTTCATATATGTTCTTTAAGTGTCAAAAATGTAGTGAAAAAGAAAAGACAGACAAGAGAAGAAAGTCAGAAAGAATATGTTGAAGATCTATGTGAAGAAAAAAAAGTTGATTTCAATTCAATGGAACTGATCAAGACACTTGGTCTACTCAAATAGTTCATCTACCAGATATAGTGTATATCTATTGTACTAAAAGTTGTAGCCTTCACCATCTTAGCAGTGAGTTATTGGACAACGAGTCCTCACCCTTAACAGGTTTATTTGTAAAAGACTCCTAACAAGGTCTGACCTTTAACCAGGTCTCTATACTTCTTGCATTGTAAAGATCAACTCCTAACAGGGTTATAAGATCTTCTAACAAGGATCATTATAAACTAGAGCAGTTATTTGTGGGTGCTAATTCCCAACCGGGTTTTTACCTATTTGGTTTCCTCGTAATCAAATTGTTGAGTAATCCATTGTGTTATTTGAATGTGCATTTACTTTATATCAAATTACATTAAAGAAAGAGAAAAAAATTAATTTGACTGATAATTGATTCACCCCCCCTCTCAGTTATCCTTGGGACTATTCCAACATTCACCTTCTTTCATTTTGAGATCATCAAACTTTCCTCTAAGGCTTTCTTCCTTGGCTATCAAAATTTTTTTGTCACCACCATGTACAAGCATAAATTTGTCCCACATCTACTTTGCAGTCTTGCAGGTTTTGACATCTTCAAATTCAGCATCAGAGAGTGAGGAAGCAAGCTCTATCATCATGCAATTGTGCTCATGCTTCTCGTTAAGTTTTTCAACAGTGGGTGTTCCTGTGGGGAACACATATTGAGTATCTAAGTATTGAGTTACATCATTTCCAATACCTGATAAGTGGAGTCTTATTCTTCTTTGCCATGAATCAAAGTTATCTTTGTTCTACTTGGGCACATCTTGTCTATTCATCTTGTGATCTTTAGCTTAGGTCTTGAAACCTTCCTTTTAAGCACACAAGATCTGATACCAATTGTTAGTAATAACTGAGAGGGGGGGGGGGGGGGGGGGGGAANGGGTGGGGGGTGAATCAGTGGCCTCAAAAATTAATCCTTAAATCAACCCTTCAAACTTATAACCAAAAATTATGTCTCTAGTTATCTTTTGTCCTATAAGACGAGTGCCTTGAAATACTTATATCAATTTTCTACTGGTTGTATTGCTTTGAAAATCTCTCTTCTGTATGATTACCGATAAGCAGTCAACTATTTACTGAAACACAGTAAATATGCAAAGTAAACCAATAAATCCAGAATTGCATATGTGAAATGTAAAACAGTAAAGTAATGAAACATAAACATGTAACACATAGATTTTTAATGTGGAAACCTGGTTAAGGGAAAAACCATTGGGACCAGTACCCCAAATTTTCACTCTTCTGAAGTGAGCTCTATTAGGAGCCAACCTTGTTAAAGGATTTAAAAGATAGTTTGTCACCTAGTATCTGGCATCTAATTGTACCATCCTTGATCAAACACTCACTTGGCCTGTCAATAGGTATCAGGCATATCCAATACTACTTTCATGATCAAACTTTTTGATACTCCTTGTGATGTATCTCAATTGTAGAAGACTTTTAAGTCCTACTCGGTTAAGAGACTTGATGCTTCAATGGTTAAACTAAAAAAATAATGATCTATTCATACATACAACTTAATTGTAGATTTTCAGATCTATTGTAAGTGCATTACCTCTCTGATCAATATAATCAATTGTATACCTTTGCTCCACACTATTCTACTCTATGATGCTATCTCACTGTTTGTCGGCGTCTAGAGAATCTAGCTCTTTCTTTAGCTTGTTGATTAGGATTGAATGAAGACTTTCTTCTCCTTCAAAATTTATTTAGCATCTTTCCTCTTTTATTTTTCAGCCCACACACCAATTCCTAATGAATTGGGTTTGTCTCTTTATAGAAACGATTTACCTTTTCTTGGCTTTTTTGATTCTTGGTGTGATCCATAATTCTCACCAATTAGATTTAAAGAAAACTCCCATTTTATCTCAAAGAGATCTTCTTTCCAACTGGACAAATCAGCTTTAAATCAATTACTTATCTCTGGCTTTATCTGGATAATTAAAACAATGATAAGTATCCGTTAAGTCTATTTTTAGCTTCTTAACAGCTAAGCATTTTTTCATTTCTAAACTCTCTGTTCTATTGGTCAACACTTCAGTTAGTCATCGGTGATAACAAACTATTCCGTCGGTGTGACTTCAGTTGTCAACGGGATCTCCATCCTTGTCTTTTCCATCGAGAAACACTGTAATTCTTTCCATCGGGTTACTCTATATTTTTCTCATCAGTCAACACTGCAACTCTACCCGTCAGTAATGTTGTGCATTTGCTCCTCGAGTAACACTGTGACTTTTGTTCTTTTAATCTATCCGTCAGTGTGCACTTCGTCAGTGTATATAGTCACTTAGTGAATACTTGACTTGTATGCATTACTGATAGCATAGCCTTGATTCATCAGTTCTTTGAAGTCTTTAGCAGTATTTCCATGACCATACAGATTATATCAAGTTGACATCAGTGAAAATACAATACATTAGCTAATTTAATGCCTTGCATGATAATCAACTTAACATCTTCAAACATTCAATCAATTACATGTCATCAGTAAGTACCTCTGAAATTACTTCATAACCCATGGGATAACACCATTTATTTCTAGGTGTGACTACTTCAAAACATACACAATCAGTTTCAACCATGAAACAAATTGTATCCTTGTATTTCTCAACAATGTCCTCATGTATCCTGTACCTGGTTTTCATTTGTCTCTGAAGGATCTTGATCATAGCAAACAATTCCCCATCAACCCATGTACAATTCTGTCTTTTGTATCTTTGTGAGATTAGAATACCAGGAGGTATCCCAAATTTCCATCCACTAGGGTGCAAGCTAGGAAATTTGTGCTCAATGTGTATAAACATATGCATCAATAATGAACCAAATCTGAAGGTCTTAGTTCTGTCTTTCTTCACTAGTTTCACATTTTCAATAAATTGTTGTTCTAGAACTTCGCATAGGTTATATTTCACATTCTCCTTCAACATTCTCCATGCCATCATGATTACTCCTGTAGATATTGAGTTAGGTCTATTGTTGTAGTAGAATTTATATCCAAGTATAATAACAATCAGTCTCACATCTTGCTGAAAGATATCATTCATAGTCATTGCTTTCCTATCCCATTTAGAATGAGTTATGGTTTCAACTTCTTTCTTTACATGTTTTTCTGCAATAGGAATGACTCCGGTGTTGTCCAGTCTAGTGATTTCTTGAATTATGTCACTAAAAATCTTCACAGGTTGATCATCTATCCAAATGAACTAATCATGTACCCTGCTCAACAGTATCTTAAATCATTCATCTTCATCGAATTTGCATAATTCCATAATTTTCATTATGCTCAACTGATCAATGTGTTTGTATTCTTCTTTCATGATTCCATTATCAGTCATATACTCCATCTCAGTTGATATCTCATCAATTCCCAGTATATCATACTTGCAATGTATGTAAGACCTAATATCTTCTACATGTAATATGCCATAAGGGGTTTGATAAAATGCTCCTTTGGGATCCTCTTCACAAGACTTGAATGAATGTTTCTTAAATTTGTACCTAGGTTGATCTACAACATACAAAATAATAGGTGCATCCATAGCTAGATGATGTAAATACCTTTCTTCCGCTGAATTCCACATTTATGCTCCAATTGATCACGCACAGAAATTGTAGAGTAGACTAAATCTTTCCACATTCTAATCTCCTTAGCTCTCTCCTTGTCAAATGGTAAAGAGATATGTCATCGAATGGTGCTTTATACAAGTTTAATTCATAAATTTCACTTTTACTCAATACTGTCCAATCGACTATTAGATCTCGCAAACAAAATATCTATGTCGGTTAATGTTGCACTCTCATATGTATATTTCATGATGTCAACCAAGTTCATACCTAATCTCGCTCGAGCTCAATCCATAAATTTTGGGACAGGATATATTCAGATGTCTGTATCCAATGCTCCCCCTAAGGCCATGATCAGCCAATTAGGTTGATTCTATTTTACTACGATCAAGCGAAGATCTAGTAGCATCTACTGACTCTCCCTAAACTGATGTCTCACTTATTTATTTGATCTTTCATATCTTACCACTATTGTTATCTTCTTCTTTCTTAAAAAAACTTTCAAAATCAAATTTCAAATCTGCAAGACTCTTACCAATATCATTTCCATTCTTCTGTGAATTCATAGGAGGTGGTACTCTTCTGTTGTCTGATCTATTATACCTGAAAAAATTCACTATATGTCCTAGATTATTGTATTTGTAACATATAGGAGGTCTTCTTTCATGATTAACTTGCAGCTTACAGTACTTTGCAATGTGTCCAATTTTATTACATTTGTAAAATGTAGGTTTCATTGTAGATTCTCTTCCATTGTCTTGTCTATATCCAGATTGATTAGGTTTTCTGCATTCTACTTTCTTGTGCTCATATCCCTTACAATTGAAACAATAACCAGAAAAAATTCTAAAAGGGGAATTACCTCTGCAATCTCTCTTCATGTGTCCGAATTTGTTGCAACCAAAGCATCTACCTTTGAAGGGTCTGATCTTCTCTCTAGGTTCTTCAATAGAAGGTTTCTCAACATCAATCTTCTCATTGAATTTCTCTTCATGATTATTTAAACATTCACCTTCATTGAAGCCAATACTAGTCATATCACCTTTAGGTTTCTATTTGTCTCTCTGTTCATCAATCAAATCACTATTGGTGTGAAGTTTCTCAATGTGTTTCTTTGCTTCAACAAGTTCACCTTTTAAAATATGATTGTATTTCTCCATTTCTAGATACTTGTTTTTGTAGTTGTTAGCCTCATTATTCATTTGATCTAATGCACTGTTTAAAGATTCTTCAACTTTCTTCTTAGCATCCTCTTGTATCTGTATTTCTTTAGTCATAGTCTCATTTTCAATTTTTAGAGTCTCATTCTCTTATTTTAGTTGCCTCACTTGATTTGAATTGTCTTCATCTAAATCCTCTTTTATCTGAACCATAAGATCTTGTCTTTGACTTCTGGAAAGATCAAGTTGTTCCTTGAGTTTCTTTATAAATTTATCAGCTCTTTGCATGTTGAATCTCAACTCTCCATTTTCTGCTTTTTCTTTGTCAAGGTCTTCAAGTGCAGCATTAAAGTTTTCTTACAAACTGTCCAAATCTATTCTGAGCTCCCTCAAGTTGTTAGAATTTCTCTCCAAGGGCCAGAAGCTCTGATTGCAATTTTTAGGATTGGATAATACTGAGAGGGGGGATGAATCTGTATTATAGCACTTAATTAAATTCTTCAACCATTTAAACATTAACCATAAAAATTTAGTAAAGAAAATAATATAATCAAATGACACAGTACTCATAATATCATATTTTGTTTTTGAGAAAACCCTGGCCAAGAGAAAATCCTGGTGGGGATGGTACACACAAACATGTACTAAAGTATAATGTACCTTTTAGGAGACCTAGCCCTATTAGGAGCTAAATATTACATAGCATATTTCCTTGTTAAAGGAATTACAACCCTGTTAAAGGTTCACAACGCCCTGTTAGGGGCCAACTGATCTTACAGCTCTTACAAAGTAATTATGTTTAAAAAGTGTTCTCAGTCATGAAAAAAACAAGAAACACTACTTCTTATATAGTTCCTTTATAGTTCATCAATGATCTCTGTCATTCTCTACTCTGCAATTCTCTCAACATACTCATCCAACCATCATCTTTTTCTTTATAAAAAATATCTTACATATATATCTCAGAACATTACAAAGTCGGCTCCTAATATGAATATTAAAAATATAAAAAAGTTGACTCTCAGTACAAATAAATTTAGTAAGGAAAATAATAAATATATAGTCGGTGCTCTTACATACTCAAATTGTAGGTTATCAACAACCATAATCCAACTCCGATTAACTGGAGTCCATGTCATACTCTCTCAATCTTTGCTACTGTCCAACTGCTCTGTATTGTTATTTTTCTGCAGTATGTCTATCTTTAATTCTTTCTAACTCTCCGTAGACATTACCAAAACCAAATAGATCTTAGGTGGATGTCACACATACCCCATAATGTCTTCCTCTAAGCTCTCTTTCCCTAATTCATCAATCTCAATCTTCTATATAACAAATATTTCTTAATCTCTGCTTCTATAATTAGTCAATTTCTGAATCAACAAATATTATCTTTATAGGAATCGATCTAGAACCTAGATGTGTCATAAATGATAACCAAAAAGTGAATCAAATTACACAAAATTAATCACTTGCCAACAGAAGAATCATTAAGCACAAAATTCAACAATGATATGGACATTGCAGATGAAACATGACCGGATAATACTGTCATTGATATTACCAGAGATCCTAAAGATGAGATACATAAAGATGAAGATGTCACTATTGTCCAAGACCAAATTTATGAACAAGACACTACAAAAGATTCCACATAGGTAGACACACCAGGTCAGATACCACTATTGATACAAGCTATCAATATTATCTCAGAAAAGGAGAAGTCACATGACAAAGATGCAAGCATACCCAAAGATAAGGGTGATGATGAGAAGAAAGATATAATCGATGAATAGGTAGTCACTGGTGGAGATCAAAATGTTAAAAATGTAGATCAAACACAAAAATATGGAGATAAAACCAAAAGGGATGCACAAATTAAAGACACAAATGAAGTGCAAAAGGACAAAGGTGAACAAGATAAGCCAGTTGATACCACTCCTAAGAAAACTGAAGGAGATGCTGCAGTTACACCAAAGGTTGATGAGGAGACATCCACAGACAAAAGAAAGGAAAACCCCGAGAAATAGGAAAAAGGTATAACACCACCGTAATAATCCTCCAGCACATCAGACCATGCAGAAAAACTTGCTATGTTTTTGCATATAGGTGCATCACAAAATACGAAGAAGAAAACCAAGAAGAGTAATTTGGAGGTCACACTTGATGAACTCATTGGAATACCAAAGTGTGATCCAACCACATTGGAATATGAATCTCTTATAGAATATGGAGAGATATGTCAAAGGAAAGAAATGCAGGAAAAGCTTAAAAAAGAACACAAAGATTCTCTAGTGCTGGAAAACACAAGAGACATCTTAAGCCAAATAGTTCCTGACATTGATGTTGATCACAATACCCCCATTCTGGATCAACTTTCCTTTCTCACCAAGGAAATCACAACTCAAAATGTGGATGCAGAAAAGGCTATTGAAGAATGAGCAGAACAAAAGTTCCAATACAAATTGATAGAAAAGATCAGCCAAAAAGTGGCAGAAAATAAGGTAAAGCTTTTAGAACTAACAAATGAATTAGATCCAATCATTACTGAAGCTATTTCCTTAATTCAAAAGCTATGCACTTTGGAAAAATTCAATAAGGATAATAGTGATAATATTGCAAATATCGATTTAGATCTAAATGAAAGCGCTAAAAATCTAACCATAGATGACAATGCAATCAAATTGCATTATGACAAGATAATGGAAATCAAAAGGTTAAGAGAAGAAATTTGGGAAGTAGAATCATAGTTTAGAGAAGATGTTATCGAGATACAGGCTCAACTCTTACCAAACCTCACACTTCTGCAACAACACATTACTTCAACAAGAAAGTTAATTGCCAACCCCAAGATGTTTGGCAACATCTATGATATGCATGCCAGGATTACACTAGAGCACATGGTTCTTGAACATCTAAAGGAGAAATGGGAGAAAACAATGGAGGATATGAAGACTTCTCATTCCCATATTTTTGATAAGTTGTAAGTATACACCTTTTCCCTTACTATCAAAAAAGGGGGAAAATGATATGTATAGAACATATAGTAAAAAGGGGAAAATGATGTATAATACAAAAGGGAGAATGATTTGAAGATAAGGTAAAAAGGGAATATAGTATAAAGGCAAGTATACATGTATATGCTTATACTATATCAGCATATACATAGGGGGATTCATGAATGACTAAGGTAAAGACATGGTGTACATACTAAACACTTTAGTATTTTGCACATAATAGTTTTTCATACTAATGTCAAAGGGGGAGATTGATGACATAAGTTTTTCCATTAGTATGCAAAGAGAAATAGTTTTTTGAACAATTGGTTACACTACACCAAAAGACAGATTTCAGTTCAGACTGAAAGTGTTAAGTTTAAGAGAAACCCGACGACACAAGTTTTACAGTGAAAACTGAAAGTGAAACCTGAAGATGATATAGAGGAACCTAAAAAAAGGGTTACACTATAGGACTATAGAGCAGGAAAGAGAGGAACCCAATAGAGAAAGGGAACCTGAAATATAGTTCACAAAAGGAACACCAAAAGACTTTCAGAGAAAACCCAAGCATTAGACACTGAAAGTCACTTATATCCTGAGAAAAGTGGATATGACTTCCACGTCAGATAAAATAGTTATGTTTTATATTTAGAGTTTAGATTTTATTTAAAACCATTTCTTGAGGGACAAGAAAGATAATTGTAATTATTTTAATCATTCTAACTAATTAAAAACATTCTAACTAGGAGATCAAGGTCAAGTTGTAAACCTTTGATCATAGAGTTATCTTTGTAATACATGAAATTGAATTAGGTCAATCTATTGTATAAATAGATGTGTAATTATTCATTTCAATAAGGATGTGAGGATGATAGTAGACAAGGAGCACATATATGGATCAGACTAAATTTTTTGAACAAGAACAACAAAAGATAAATTTGGTTATCAAGAACCAAGAATCAAGGCTACTGAGCAACAGATGTATTAATCAATCACATTAGGTGATACTCTGTACATGTGATTTTAATGGATCTGTAATAAGAAATTGACGATTGCATACACTCTGGTCATTGAGTATTTTTGTCTACATTCTAACAAGTGTACAAAATAGAAGAAATCCTTTCAAGAAAGGCGGATTTAACAATCCTTTGTAAATCTCTTAACCGAGTGCACACTAAAAAGTGTTGCTAAAGCTCTTAATAGAGTACACCTTAACAAGTATCCACATAATACTCCTAATAGGGTAGATCATCAAAAGTGATCAAATTTGTAAGCCTTAACCAGCCCCTTCCAATATGCAGATAGTGAAGTTTTTGTGGGTGCCATCCCCACCTCAATTTTTAGCTTCTAATAGGGGTTTTCACTGTTACCATATCTTGTGTTATGTGTCATTACATTTCGTGAATGATTCTATAAATGTTTACATGTTTGTTAAGTTTATGAATTAATATAACTTACACAAATATAGTATAGAACAGATGGTTGGTAATACAATGGATTACTAAATGGATAAAGGTTAAAAGAGATAAAAATTTTAGAGGTACTGATTCACCCCTCCCCTCTCAGTACATATTTCCCATTATTTCCAACACTCTTAAGTGTTAAAGTTTAGAAGGAATTGAGTCAAGATCTAAACATGTATAAGAGGGAAGCACCAAAGTTGAATAGGGAACATTTATCTACATGGAAAAATAGAATGAGATTGCATGTGTACAGTATAGGAGAATATGGAATTCATTTTCTTGATAATGAATATATTGCACTGAATGCTACTTCTTTGACAATTAGTGAGAAAAGATAGAAGAAAGAACACACACAAGTCATGATTAAGATTTCTTCTACACTTACCAACCAGGAATATGATGAACTTGATGGATGCACTACTTTGAAACAAGTGTGGGATAAGCTTATTTTGACCTATGGTGGAGATCAACATGTTCAAAAGGCAAAAGAAGAATGTCTAAGAGGTAAATTTGATTCAATTAGAATGAAAGAAGGAGAAAACATAATAAAATACAACACTAGACTTAAGGATAGTGTTAATTCTATCAGAGGAGTTGGTGGAGCCATAACAGAAGAATATGTTACAAAAAAATGTTGAGAACCTTGCTACTGAGTTATGCTGTTAGAGTATTTTCTATACAAGAGTTGAGATCCATTCCTCAGATGGATGTTTCACTTGATGCTGCTATTGGTAAGTTGGTTGCATTTGAGATTAGTGAGTTTGATAATAGTCTACCTGCTACATCTAATATTGAGTATGGATTTAAGTCATCTTTGAATATTGGAAGTTCCAAGGACTCTAGACCTAGTGATGGATATTTGAGCTGTGCTAGTGAGAGATTTTATAGCTATCAGAGCGGTTTGGAAGAGTTATATGCTGCAGATGAAGTGAACAAGAGAGAGTTTGAGGATTTGCTGGGTAGAAGGCTATAAAGAGGCAAATTAAAATATTGAGGTAAGTTACCATCGAAATGTTTTAATTGAAACAAGATTGGTCATTTTGCATCTAACTGCCCTGAGAAAGATAACCTGGAGCAGAAGGATAATAGAGATAAGGAAAAAAGAGAAAAAATATTAAGGAGATTCAAAGGATACAAAAGAAAAGGTAAGAAATATTGTCATATTGGTAATGAAGACCTAAGTGATGATGATTTAGATGACAGTGATGAAAAAGAAGTTGTGTATGTTGCTATTAAAGACAATTCTGATGAAGAAAAAAAAGAATCAAGAGCCCTAATATCACAAGTAAGTAAGAATCAAACATGGATTATAGATAGTGGTTTTTCACATCACATGACTGGTGACACACTTAAGTTTATTTCCTTGGAGAAGCACGATGGATGATTTGTTAGATTTGGTAACAATGCTCCATACCCTGTGAAAGGAAAAGGTTTTATAATATACTAAATAACACAAGATGTGATGATGTTTATGGGTTGAAGGCTTAATGTATAATCTATTGAGCGTTGCATAGTTAAATAACATAGGTCATCAACTAGAATTTCAACATGAAAAGGTGAAATGTTTTGATATGAATGAGAGCTTGATTGCTACTAGAGAACAATATAAAGGTAATTTATTTTATCTTGATACTTCTATGAAGAGTTTCTTGTTTGCTAAAGTTGAGGATGTTTGGCTATGACACAAAAGGACTTGTCATTTTAATTTTGACAACCAAATCAAATTAAGTAATAAGAATAGAGTCAGAGGGTTACCGAGATTAGAGAAACCTGAAAATGCTAAGTGCAGAGAATGTCAAATGGGTAAAATGACTAAATCCAGTTTTTCAAGCGAGACTTATGTTACACAAGGAATTTTGGATTTAGCGCATACTAATTTATGTGGACCCATGAGAACTCAAAGTTACTATGGAGACATAAATTTTTTTTTTTTTTGTGTATGATTATTCTAGAATGATTTCTGTAATGTTTTTAAAAGAAAAATATAATGCATTCCAAATGTTTAAGTGGTATAAGGCCAAAGTTGAGAAAGAAACAAGAAGATAACTGAAATGTCTGAGATCTTATAAAGGACGTGAGTTTACATCTCATGATTTTACATTGTTTTATAATGAAAATGGAATTAAGAGATAGATGTCAGCATCGAGGACACCACAACAGAATAGTATTGATGAGAGAAGAAACATATCTACTACTAATTGTGCTAGGACACTAATGATTGAGAAAGGTATTTCTCAAAACCTCTGGAGAGAATCATTCAGTACTGTTGTTTACACATTGACCTGAGTGCAAATGAAGAAAGGTACCAAAAAAACACCTTATGAAGTCTGGTATGAACACAAAGCTAATGTGAGTTATTTCAAATTTTTTGGAAGAAGATTTTACATCTTGAAAGATTATAGAGGAGGAAATTTTTATTCCAAAGGGAATGAAGGAAGTTTCTTAGGATATTCTACAAGGAGTAAAGCCTATAAGTGTTTGAATAAAGTTACTAACAAAATGGTGGAAAGTGGAAGTGTGAGAATCGATGAGTTTGCAGAAAATAATGATGAAGAAATTAAAAAGGAACCCAAAGACTATGATAAGTTTGTAGATGTACAACATGATGTTCCTAAAACCTTACCAAGAGCACCTACCAAGAAGGAAGTTGAATAGATTGCTCTAAAACAAAATGATGAGGATGAAGCATCGAGACCTACCAAGCCTATTTTAGCAAAATATGTGAGGATGCACCATTCCATGAGAAAGATTATTTGAAATAAAGATGCTGGAGTGATGAAGAGAACAAAGGTAAGAGACAATACATGTTTTATATCTACATTTGAGGCAATGAAAGTTAAAGAAGCACTAGGTAATGAAGATTGGATGAAAGAAATGAGAGAAGAGTTTGATTAGATTGAAAATAATATTATATGGACTTTAGTACCTAGGACAAAGGGTAAAATTGTTATTGGTACTAAATGGATTTTCAAAAATAAGATGAATGAGAATGGAGAAGTTATCAGAAACAAAGCTAGATTGGTTTGTAAGGGTTATGCTCAAGAAGAAGGTATTGATTATGGAGACTTTTGAACCTCTTGCTAGATTGGAAAGAGTTAGAATAATTATAGCTTATGTGGCTTACAAAGGATTAAAATTTTGTCAAATGGATGTCAATTCTATATTTCTGAATGGGATACTGGAAAAAGAAGTTTACATTGAGTAGCCTAAAGGATTCATTGAGAGCACAAATAAGAAAAAGGTATGTAAATTTCACAAAGCTCTTTATGGTTTTAAAGAAGCACCTCAAGCATGGTATGAGAGATTGCACTCTTATCTAATCAAAATAGGATTTCAATGAAAAACTGATAATAGTAATGTTTACTTGAAGTGTGACAGTGATAACAAGGTTTTGATTGCTGAATTTTTTTGATGATATTATTTTTGGAGGCAATAACTGTTAGTAATAACTGGGAGGGGGGGGGGGGTTGAATCAGTGGCCTAAAAATTTATCCTTTAAACTTTAATCCACCAATCAATACACCTCAGATTATTAAGTCTCTAGAAGATGTATGCCTTTGTAATACTTGAAATAATTAACTGTCTGTCGGTTTACCTTGTCTGTCCTTATTCTCCTTGATTACTGATAAGCAGTAAAACTTATTTATCGATACCTAGTAAATATGTAGAGTATACAAATCAATCCAAAAATGCATATGTGAAATGTAAAACAATAAATTAATAGACCATACACACATAACACATGGATTTTAATGTGGAAACCTTGTTAAGGGAAAAAACCACTGGGACCGGTACCCCAAATTTTCACTCTTCTGAAGTGAGCCCTATTAGGAGCCAACCTTGTTAAAGGTTACAAACACACTGTTAAGTGTGACCTTGTTAGAGGATTTTTATACATAGGTTGTCACTTAGTATCTGCCATCTACGCTACCATCCTTGAATCAGCCTTTAGACTATCAATAGGCTTTATGCTAATCTTACTACCATCCTTGAATTAGCCTCCTTCTTAGACTGCCAATAGGCTTTAGGTAAGACCGTTGCTACTATCATGAATCAACCTTTTTGGTAATTTTTTAGGATATACCTCAATTATATAAGATGGTTAAGTCTTGCTCTGCTAAGAGACTTAATGCTTCAATGGTTAAATTGAAACACAATGACCTATTTCTAATGCAACTTTGAATTGCAGATATTCAGATCTATTTACATAAAATACCTCTCTGATCAATGTATCAATTCAATTCCTTTGTACTTCACACTTTCTTCTTTGTGATGCTGTACTTCACTATTCATTGGTGTCTGTAGAATTCTTTAGCTCTCCCTTAGCTTGATTGATCAAGACTGTATGAAGTTTATCCTTCACTAGTTTCTCTTTAACATCTTCTATCAATACACTCCCCCATGTATCTGATTGCTTTTAGAAATGAATTACGCTTGTCTCTTATATAGATATGATATTCCTTAATTCTTGATTCTTGATTCTTGGCGTGAAAAACAATCCAGCTAAATTGATTTATAGCTTTAACTCCTGATTTATCTCGTAGTTATCTTCTTGCCAACTGTATAAATGAATTGCTTAACTGTGATTGAATAAAACATATAAAACAAATAGTTAAGTCTATCTTTAAGCTCTTCCAGCTAGATATTTTTTCATATTCTGATCTTTGTGTTTTGTCAGTCAATTCTCTAGTTTGTCACCAGTGGCAACTGCCAGTTCCGTCAATGCAACTTTAGTTAGCTTCAAAATCTCCATCCGTCAGGCATCATTGAATCTTTTTCGTCGGGCAACTCTATTTTTAGCTCATCGAGAATCCTATGATTCTGCTTCATCAAGCAATACTGCCTTCTACTCGTTGGGCATCACTGTGGATTTATCTCTATTTTTATTGGTGGTGTGCACTCTGTCGGTGTTGTCTGTCACTTAGTGAATACTTGACTTTTATGCATTGCTGAAAGCATAATATTTGTTCCATTGATTCTCTAAAGTCTTTGGCATTATGTACATGACCGTACATATGATATCAAGTTGACATCAATGAAAATACAAACCATTAACTGATTTAATGTCTTGTATCATCTTCAACTTAACATTATCAAGCATTCAATCAGTTACATGTCATCAATCTCTCCCTTTGGCATTCATGGAAACATAATATATTATCACACTATACTATTTCTAATACAACATGAAATATAATTGTTGAGATTCATCAAATTACCAAACAGTTTGTTTTGATAACTGATAAAAATGTCTGACTGCTGGTAAGCTCTGTGTTAGCTTAGATTTGATTCTTGCAGCTTTTTTGTTTCTAATGTGTTGTGACCTCTCTACTTCTTGATGTCACTATATTTTATTTGCAACTTTTATACAAATTCTCTCCCTATGGAAATTCTCTCCCTATGGATATGATCTCTCCCTGATTGGAGTAATCTGATGATGAATATATTTTCTGATGATAATATGGAATACATTCTCTCCCTTTGACAACAATGCCAAACAAATATTTGTCAAATATCTGACATTCTGTTAAAAAATTTATTCTATCCATAATATATTCCTTGAATTTCCCTTGTCCATCATCAATATAACAATATGTTCTGGTGTTTGGTTCTAATATATACCTTTTTGTATATAGATGTAGCTTTGAAGTTCATTTTCTGCTTGCATCAGTCATGAATGATATTCTGATAATATATGGTTGATGCAACTTTTAGTCCTTTTACTGACTGGTAGACATGGGTTCCACCCCTAGTCTTTTTCTTAGGTACTCAAATGTATCCTTGGGTAGTGGCTTGGTGAAGATATCAGCCAATTGTTCTTTTGATTGCACATATTCAAGTATGACTTCTTTTTCTTAAACTTGTTCTCTCAAATAATGATACTTGATGGCAATGTGTTTAGTCTTTGCATGCATGACTGGATTCTTGAAAATATTTATTGCACTAGTGTTATCACAATAGATAATTACTGGTTCTATGATCTTCATATGCATACCTTCTAGTAGTTGTTTGATCCATGCAATATTTGAGTAGTTTGTAGCAGCATCAACATATTTTGCTTCTGCAATAGACTGAGAGATGCATCCTTTCTTCTTGCTAATCCATGTGAAAAGTTTGTCACCCATAAAGAATGCTCCTCCAGTTGTGCTCTTTCGGTCATCAAGATTTCTAGCCCAATTAGCGTCGGTAAACACTTTCAGTTCAAATTTTCCTTCTCTTCTATACCATAAGCCAAATTCCTCAGTATTATTCAGATATCTTAGAATTATTTTCATAGCAGTTATATGTGATTCCCTAGGGTTAATAGAAAATCTAGCAACAATTCCTACTGCATGTGCAATATCTGGTCTAGTGTGTACAACATACATGAGTTTTCCTATCATTGATCTATATAGAGTTTGATTTACCTCTATTGTCTTGTCTTCCTTTGTTAATTTGCATCCAGTAGCCATCGGTGTTCCAACAGGTTTGGAATCTTCCATCTTGAATATTTTCAAAACTTCTTTTATGTATTTGGACTGTGTAATGAAAATACCTTCACTTTGTTGAATGATCTGTAGATCAAGAAAGAACTTGATCTCTCCAAACATAGGCATCTCAAATTATTTTCTCATCTCATTAGCAAATGATTTGCATAGCATATCATTGCCTCCAAATATGATGTCATCAACAAATATTTCAGCAATCAAAGTGTTAGCATTAATATCTTCTTTCAAATAAATATTACTATTTTCACTAGTCCTCATGAATCCAATACTTATTAGATAGGAATGAAGTCATTCATACCAGGCTCTGGGAGCTTGTTTCAATCCATACAAGCCTTTGTGAAGTCTACATACCATGTTTCTCTTGTCTGGATCCACAAACCCTTCTAGTTGCTTAATGTATACCTCCTCTTCAAGTATTCCGTTTAGGAATGCTGACTTGATGTCCATTTGATATACTTTGAATCCTTTGTATGCAACATAAGAAAGTAGAATTCTTACTCCTTCTAGCCTAGCAACAAGTGAAAAGGTTTCTCCATAGTCTATACCTTCCTCTTGTGCATATCCCTTGCATACTAGTCTTGCTTTGTTCCTTGTGACCTCTCTGTTCTTGTTCAGTTTGTTCCTGAATATCCATTTTGTACCGATGACATTCTTGTCATCTGGTCTTGGCACAAGTGACCATGTCTTGTTCTTCTCAATCTATTCAATCTCATCATTCATAGCACTTATCCATTCTTCATTATATAGTGCAGCATTGACAGATTTTGGTTCAAACTCACAAATTAAGCAATTTGAGTTTAAAGACTTACTTCTTGTTCTTGTACCAGCTTTCTTATCTTCTATGATCTAGTCCTCTAGATGGTTCCTTCTTACATATATTTCAAGTATATGTATAGCTCTTTGTGTATCATTTTGATCTTCATTACCTTGCACATTATCTTGATCATTATCCTGACCATCGGTAACAACATTTTGACCGTCGGTTGCAACGTTCTATTGTTCTAGATTTAAGCACTATTGCTTAGGTAGAGTTGTGGGTCCTTCACAGTATACGACCTTGTTTTAGTCCTCTAGTTCTTTTGTGCTTTCCAGTTTATTCTTTTCTACAAATTCATCGATCTTTACATTTGCACTTTTAACTATTTTGTTAGAAGCCTTGAGTAGACATTTAAAAGATTTGCTTTTGGTAGAATACCCCAGAAAAATACCTTGATCACTTTTGGCGTCGAGCTTTCCATTTCTATTATCTTTTAAGACATAACATTGACTGCCAAATATTTTGAAGTAACTTACATTGGGTGTTTTAC
>MU223097.1:215075-239136 GCA_018584345.1 Thuja plicata | reverse complement strand
GGGTTAGTATCATTCAGATAGAATAAGTTACCTTTGGTCTGTTCACCGGTACCAATCAGTATTCCTGATTCATTGAAGATCTTTTCCTTCTTGTTCTCAAATGCTACTCTGTGACCTGAATTATTCATCTAAGAAACACTCAACAAATTATAATTCAATCCTTTTACCCAATAAGAATTTTCACATTTAATCAGGTTATTCGGCATTACTGTTCCTTTACCTTCAATTTGACAAGGTGTATCATTTCCCATTCTTACTGTACCACCTTTATAGTATTCAAAAGGATTAAAATTTTCTTTGTCACTGGTCATATGGTGAGTGCAGCCACTATCTATAATCCAGATATCATTCTTACTAATCTTAGATATGAGTGTAGTTTCTTCATACCTTTCACCTTCATCTGAATCATCCTTCACAGATACAAATACTATCTCGATATCATCATCCAATTTGGTGTTAGTATCTTCATCTTTGCAAGTAGCTAGATAGCTAGCCTTCTTTCCTTTGTCCTTGCAGTAATCTCGGGTATCACTTCTTTCTGATCATCGGTAACCTCTGTAATCTTTGTTATCACCTCTGTCATATTTCTTCTCAAAACATTTGTTATCACTTCTATCATCTTTTCTTTTGTTAGGACATCTTGCAGCAAAGTGTCCAATCTCTTTACAATTGAAACATACAAGTGGTAACTTGCCTTTCTATTTACCTTTGCCTCTTTGCATTCTTCTTTCCATGAGTGCTTCTATTTCATCTAGATCTTCTTCTTCACTTTCTCTTTCACTGTCTCTTCTAGATGAGTGTCTCTAACTAGATTATCTTATTCTCATAGAAGACTTAAATGCAGACTCTAAACTTGGTAAGACACTATTATCAAAATTATTCATCTCAAATGAAATCACTCTACCAAACAGGTTATCAAGAGTGACTGTATTATTTGCTAGTGCTCTCATTTCTTGAATAGTAGAGACTCTAATAGCATAAATAGGCAATAAGTTTCTTAAGCTTTTACTTACCATTGTCTCCTCTTCAAGTGTACCTCCAACGCCTCATATAGCATTGACTACTTCTTTTATTCTTGTGCTGTACTGAGTGATGTTTCCACCTTCTTTCATTCTGAGATCATCAAACTTTCCTCTAAGGCTTTCTACCTTGGCTCTCATAACATTTGTATCACCTCCATGTACAAGCTTTATCTTATCCCACATTTTCTTTTCATTTTTGCAATCTTTGACATCCTCAAATTTAGCATCAAAGAGTGAGGTAGAAAGCTTTATAACCATGCATTTATGTTCATGCTTTACTCTCAATTGATCTACCATCAATGGTACTATAGGAAACACATATTCAGTATCTAAGTATTGAGTAATATCATTGCCAATACCTGATAAGTGGAGTTTTATTCTACTTTGCCATGAAGCAAAGTTGTCTTTGTTCAACTTGGGTACATCTCGTTTGTTCATCTTGTGATCTTTACTTAGGTCTTGAAACCTTCCTTCTAAGCACACAAGCTCTGATACCAATTGTTAGTAATAATTGAGAGGGGAGGGGGATGATTCAATGGCCTAAAAATTTATCCTTTAAACTTTAATCCACCAATCAATACACCTCAGATTATTAAGTCCCTACAAGATGTATGCCTTTGTAATATTTGAAACAATTAACTATCTATTAGTTTACCTTGTCTGTCCTTATTCTTGTTGATTACCGATAAGCAGTAAAACTTATTTACTGATACTCAGTAAATATGCAGAGTATACCAATCAATCCAAAAATGCATATGTGAAATGTAAAATAATAAAGTAATAAATCATACACACATAACACATGGATTTTAACGGGGAAACCCTATTAAGGGAAAAAACCACTGGGATCGGTACCCCAAATTTTCACTTTTCTGAAGTGAGCCCTATTAGGAGCCAACCTTGTTAAAGGTTACAAACACACTGTTAAGTGTGACTTTGTTAGAGGATTTTTATACATAGGTTGTAACTTAGTATCTAGCATCTACGCTACCATCCTTGAATCAACCTTTAGATTGTCAATAGGCTTTATGCTAATCTTACTACCATCCTTGAATCAGCCTCCTTCTTAGACTGTCAATAGGCTTTAGGTAAGACCGTTGCTACTATCGTGAATCAACCTTTTTGGTAATCTGTTAGGATATACCTCAATTATAGAAGACGGTTAAGTCCTGCTCTGTTAAGAGACTTAATGCTTCAATGGTTAAACTAAAACACAATGACCTATTTCTAATGCAACTTTGAATTACAAATATTCAGATCTATTTACGTATAATACCTCTTTGATCAATGTATCAATTCAATTCCTTTGTACTTCACACTTTCTTCTTTGTGATGTTGTACTTCACTATTCGTCGGTGTCTATAGAATTCTTTAGCTCTCCCTTAGCTTGATTGATCAGGACTATATGAAGTTTATCCTTCACCAGTTTCTCTTCAGCATCTTCTATCAATTCACTCACTCATGTATCTGATTGCTTTTGGAAATGAATTATGCTTGTCTCTTAAATAGACATGATATTCCTTAGTTATTGATTCTTGATTCTTGATTCTTGATTCTTGATTCTTGATTCTTGATTCTTGGTGTGAAAAACAATCCAGCCAAATTGATTTACAACTTTAACTCCTAATTAATCTTGTATTTATCTTCTTGCCAACTGTATAAATCAATTGCTTAACTGTGATTGAATAAAAAAAATAAAACAAACAGTTAAGTCTATCTTTAAGCTCTGCCAGCTAGATATTTTTCCATTTTCTGATCTCTGTGTTCTGTTGGTCAATTCTACAGTTCATCGTGAGTGACAACTACCAGTTCGGTTGGTGCAACTTCAGTTAGCTTCAGAATCTCCATCTGTCGGGCATCATTGAATCTTTTTCATCAGGCAACTCTATTTTCAGCTCATCGAGCATCCTGTGATTCTGCTTCGTCGGGCAATACTATCTTCTGCTCATTGGGCATCACTGTGACTTTATCTCTATTTTTACCGGTGGTGTGCACTCTGTTGGTGTTGTCTATCACTTAGTGAATACTTTACTTTTATGCATTACTAAAAGCATAATCATTGTTCCATTGATTCTCTGAAGTCTTTGGCATTATGTACATGAACATACATATGATATCAAGTTGACATCAATGACAATACAAACCATTAACTGATTTAATGTCTTGTATCATCTTCAACTTAACATTATCAAGCATTCAATCAATTACATGTCATTAATAACACCTTATATAAGAAATTTGCTAATGAAATGAGAAAAGAGTTTGAAATTTCAATGATTGGAGAGATTAAGTTCTTCTGTGGTCTATAGATACAACAATTTGTAGAAGGGATCTATATTACACAAGCTAAGTATATCAAAGAGTTCCTCAAAAATTTTCGTATGGAAGATTCCAAGCCTGTTGGAACATCGATGGTCACAAGATGTAAATTATCAAAAGAAGATGAGACTCAAGATGTGGATAATATTCTTTTCCAATCAATTATTGGTAAATTGAAGTATGTTGTTCATAGTAGACCTGATATAGCACATGATTTTGGGATTGTTGCAAGATTTTCTTCTATCCTAAAGAAACACATATGTCTACAGTCAAGAGAATCTTTAGATATCTGAAAGGACCTGAAGATTTTGGTTTATTATACAAAAAAGGAGGTACTTTTATCTGCAAGCCTACACTGATGCAGATTGGGCTGGAAATGTTGATGACATGAAAAGTACTACTGGAGGAGAATTCTTTCTATGTGAAAGATTGGTCACATGGCCAAGAAAGAAGAAGATTTGAATTTCACAGTCAACTATCAAGGTAGAATATGTTGTTGTTGCCATGAATTGTGTGAAAATTGTTTGGATCAAATAGCTACTTGAAGGTATGCAAGAGATTATCTCAAATCCTATAACTATTTTTTGTGACAACACAAGTGCTATCAACATATCAAAGAACCCAGTTATGCATTCAAAGACCAAGCACATTTCTATCAAGTATCACTACTTGAGAGAACAAGTTCAAGAGAAGAATGTGCTATTGGAATATGTGAATTCAAAGGAACAACTAGTTATAATTTTTACAAAGCCACTATCGAAGGAAAATTTTGAGTATCTCAGAGATAAATTAGGGGTTCTTCCCTATCCAATATTCACTAAGGAGCATGAGGCATGCTACATAAATTATATACTTTATTAGAATATTTATTCTTGAATTGATGTTAGTATGACACACTTTAGGTGATTCCTGAAGTTGTGTGGAGATTTCTGTATGCAATAAACATTTATACATGTTGTAACACCCCAAAATTAGCATCATGCAACCCTAACCAATTTTTTTTGCATTAATCATTCTTATAAATCATCAAAGTCCTATTGTACTAGGCAATTTTGAGTTTTGACTGATTCTACTCGACCTAAGTGTCAAAATACAGAAAACCCTAAATATGTATTAATCATACATCATATTTAATTCCTAAACATCAATTCTAATTAGCTAAATAAACCCTATGATCGAATTAATTTAATTATAAAGTCCTAGCACTTTAATTAAATTAAACCCACCTCTTTAGCTAAAACACATAAAAGGAATTAAATAGTATTTAATTATTAAATAAATATCCTCATTTCAATAATTGAATTTAATTGTTAAAATAATTGAGAAAATACATTTATGAGGTCATATTCTATTTATTTAATTAAATATTCTCTCCAGTTTAGAAATAGAAACTCTGAGTTAACTGTGATTGAAAAGAGAAACAAATCAGTTAACTGACTCACTCACTCAAAAAGGCAACAGTTGACTATTTCTCTCAAAAGAAACTTTCTATTCTCAACTAGTTCTCAATAAGTTAACTGTTTCTCTACAAGGAAACTTTCTAATCTGAATGGACTCTAGGTCTATAAAAGAACTCTCTCAGCTCTCATTCAAACTAGTCTTGAATTTTGTATTCTTGTAATTCGAATTCACTAGTTTTCTAATTGAATGCTTTGATTTTAGAATTTCTGCAATAATCTTAATATAATTCTAGTTTAATATAATTTAGATTAAATTTTCATAGTTAAACTCTTTTCAAGAAATCTTAGTTCTTATATCAATGTTCATTCCTAGATTAACTTCACAATCATTTGTAGATTAATCTAGTTTTACATTCAATTTCTTAGATTAGTCTATCTTTGCACATTCATTTCTAGAATAAACTAAGCTATCTAGATTAATATTGCATTGCATATTTGATTAAATCCTTCTCTCTAGCAATTGTCTAGGTTGTTGGACTCTCAATTCAGAGAGCTTATTCCAAAACCCCAACTAGATAGAAGGCAATAGGTCGAATCATCCAGACATGCAAGATGGATAATTTTATATCCATTCTTGTACGTGACTGGTGAATAATGACCATGTTAAAGTTCATGTCTAGGTAACAAGGCCACATTTAGCTATCAAATTTTTGGTGCTCACCGTGGGCCAAAAATCAATTTTGTGGCTCATTCTATATTTCTTTTCATTATTTTGTTTTCTGTCTGTACGGCTCTGCAGTGAAGTTTCGCACAAACTTTCTCACCAAACCATGCAAAGTTTTGTAATACTTTGCGTGATACATAGTGTTTCTTCGTGCCCTCTTGGGATTTCTTTGCGCGGACTTTGACAACAAAAGATTTAAAATTTGCAGGCTTATTATTCTATTTTCTGACCACTACTGATTTATGTTTGTTGTTGACTGTGTCTTTCTGGTTTTTATTTCTACAATAGCTTAACATGTGGTCTGGAGGACAAAATGATGAAGATTCATTTTATAACTATGTAAACTTGCTAATGGTTTGATTATAGGATGCGTGTTAGAGAACACTTGTCAAAGCACTCTTGAAAACTTATTCAAACATTATGTTTTCTTTCATGCTTTCTTCACATAGTTTTAAATAGGGCCTTGTTAATAATCTCTCAAGCATCTTGATAGCAGAATAGGGTAATAGGATCTTCATTACATGGAAGTGATTCCCATAAATGAATCCAAGACCTAGACGCTGCTATAGGATTGACTCTTTGGGGAGAAAGGAAAGGTAACGATTTAATTAGCATGTCCATTACTGAGGGGAGTATGCTCTTCTCTCTTTGAGAGAATCAGAAACCTAGAAGCTCTTAGATTTTGTTGAGAGAAAAGTTAGCTTGGTGATAAATTTTTTTGGCATGTTTGGGTAAGGCGAAAAGGTAGAGGAGTAGGCTCTTTTCCCCTTTGGGGAGAATCAGAAACTTAGACCCTCAAAATCGAACCAAGTATGAGTCTAATCTTTAGCGGGCCTGCAAGAAGTTGAACCTCCAGGAATGACCCAAGTGGGTACACACCTTTTTCCAGTGATTCCACCCCACTATAATAAAGTATCTTTGTTGAGAAAAAGACTCCAAAGCCTTATTAATTCTCTTCCTTGTGATTCTTGATGTCGAACATCTCAAGGAAGCCTTGTCTGTTATACTGAGTGGCGCCGCTCCCAGCCTTTCTTTCCAAGGGTGTACACTTTTAGGTGTCGATGTGGCTATATGTCTCAACCTCGCTTGTGAGGCCATCGAAGGTTAATAAGAATTGAAGCCTACTAAACACCTTGTAGATAGATGCTTACCTGGTTCACCTCTGAAAGGAGACATAATCTTTGCGTAGAGAGAGGGAAAATTCTCTCCCATAGATTCTCACCATAGGCATACACTTGGATGCTTGAAGGTGGTATATGACACTAGCCCTTGCTTCAAGGGTAACCTTTGAACATATACTATTGATTCCTTGGAAACACCAAAAATACGGGCGCCCACTCGGGGGTGACACTGCTGTGTGAGGTGAACATATGCGTATAAGTTGTGGGGCAAGGATTTTGTCTTCTCTACCAATTTTATTTCTAAGGATAAGCATGTGTATTTTTGAGTCTTCAATATCTATAATGTTAAAACTATTCAAAGACTCCCTCATTCTTCCGAGTTGGTTTGTCCTCGGTTGAATTGTTTGTGACTACTGCTTGTGTCACGACTATTCATACTTGTCAATAACTGGTTCTACAACATTGAAACAAACAAACTATCAATCTGAAACTGTGTGTTCTGTCAAAGAATAGTCTTTACTGTGTCTCAAAATCTATTTGTTCTCTCGCAAAATTTTCCAACTGCCTATTTTTGGACAATTTCGCTTGGTTTTCTACTAATTTTTGCATGAGAAAACACTTCTTCACGTATATCTGTGAGAATCTTCATGCGAGGCGCTCAGAATCTTCACATGGGTCTTGTACTATTTTCTTTCCTATTCTATCACCAGTTGATCTTTCTCCGTGCCAGGTTGCAAAACTTCACGTGGGCCCATGAGAATCTGCGTGCGAGAATACACTTCTTCGCGTGAAGCTTTCTCAAAATTGCCAAAATAGTGAGTTGTTTGCTATCTGTTCTGAGTTACTTTGCTCAATTTGGTTTTTATCTAAGGTCAGTCTGACTATTTCCTATCTATACACAGTCTATGATTGGATGTCTTGGGTTGAGAATTACATTATTCTCGCTTAAACTAGTCTCGTCTCTTATCTATTTACTTGTTTTACTGTGTTGTCATAACTTGTGACATGATAGTCAACTCTCGGCTATTCTAGCCTTGTTTGTGACAACTCATGCTGGGTATCCTTCACCTTTTGGCACTCTCGTGCATTTATCTTGAGATAGTTCTAAGCATTTTCCTAGTTCACTCCCCTTGTATAATCTTTGTCTATGACTGTTACAACTCAAAGTAGCAGCACATTCCTTCCACATGTCACTAGATGTAGTAGACCTCAAAATTGAGGAAGAAGTCATTCCAAGATTATCACATAGTCAGAGTGTAGTAGAGGATCTTCACCCTCCTCTTCATTAGCTACCTCTAGCGAGGGATCATCTCGATCTTCCTCCCCTGTCATTTGGCCTTACGTCCAACATTCTTTCTGAGTAGACTTCAGTAGGGTTTAAAATCCATTGTTTGAAGAACATACAAATTCTAAACAAACAAACTATCAATCTAAAACTACATGTTCTATATGAGAACAGTCTTTACTGTGTCTCAAAATCTATTTTCTATCTCAAAAAATGTTCCAACTATCTATTTCTAGATAATTTCGCTTGGTTTTATACCAATTTTCATGCGAGAAAACACTTCTTCGCGTCTGTCTATGAGAATCTTCATGCAGGGCACTGAGAATATTCGCATGAGTCTTGTACTATTTTATGTACTATTCTATCACCAATCGGTCTTTCTCTATGCTAGGTTGCAAAACTTTGCATGGGCCTGTGAGAATCTGCGCACAAGAATACACTTCTTCATGCGAAACTGTCTCAAAATTGCCAAAATAGCGAGCTGTTTGCTGTCTGTTCTAGGTTACTTTGCTCAATTTGGTTTTTATTTGAGGTCTATCTGACTATTTCCTATTTATACATAGTCTATGATTGGATGTCTTGGGTTGAGAATTACGTGATTCTCTCTTAAACTGGTCTCGTCTCTTATCTATTTACTTTTTTTACTGTGTTGTCATACTTTGTGATGCGATAGTCTACTCTCGGCTGTTCTAGCCTTGTTTCTAACAACTCATACCAGGTATCCTTCACCTTTTGGTACTCTCATACATTTACCTTGAGATATTTCTAAGTATTTTCCTAGTTCACTCCCCTTGTATAATCTTTGTCTATGATTGTTACAACTCAAAGTAGCAGTGCATTCCTTCCATGTGTCACTAGACGTAGTAGACCTCAAAATCAAGGAAGAGGTCATTCCAAGATGATAACATAGTTAGAGTGAAATAAAGGATCTTCACCCTCCTCTTCATCATCTAACTCTAGTGAGGGATCATCTCAATCTTCCTCCCCTATCGTTTGACCTTACGTCAAACGTTCTTTCCAAGTAGACTTCAGTAGGGTTTGAAATCCATTGTTTGAAGAACATACAAATTTTGAAGAGTTGTTTCCTGAACTTAACATTGTTGAAACAAAAAGAATTACTATAGGTACAACACCCCAGTTAACTCAACTTCCTTGTATTAAATATTTACACACTAAACACTTTAATTCTAGCAAGATGGAAGAACACAATCAATCAGGTGAACATAGAAGAGGTAATGATCACTCTAAAAGCAGGGGTAAATTCTAATATCAAGACTCCGTAATGATGAGGAGATGAAAATAACCTAGGAATATATTGTGGATGCTCGTGCCAATAAAAAATTCCATAGGATGATGGAGATTCTCCTGAAGGAGGAGAAAGAGAAATATCTTCTCAAACTAGCCAATCAAGGGGCCATGTTTCCCTCAAACTACAATGTAGATACTCTTGTCACACAAGAGAAAGAAACTGAAAAACTCCAAGTTACAAAAACAAGTTCAAAGTATGCAAGACCAAATCCTTTAACTCATGAAGGATAAATAAACACCTGCCACCCAGTTCACACTGGAAAGCATTTGTTGAATCCCATTCAATAAGAGTCTATGCATGCCTCCTTTTCCTAAAGGAGTTGAACTTCCCAAGTATGAAAAATACTTGTGTACCGTTGATCCTTAGGAACATCTAAGAGAGTTTCATGCTCTCTCTATGGAGTTCATACATGATCAAATGTACCTCATGCATCTCTTCCTGCATAGTTTGGGAGGGTCAGCTATGGAGTGGTTCTCTAGACTCCCAACTCGCATCAAGACCTTTGACAAGATTGCCAACTTGTTCTTGCAACATTATTCACACAACATCCAACATCTGGTCAATATCTATGATCTTTGCAACTTGAAGCAAAACCATGGGGAACCTTTTTTGACATTTCTCCAGAGATGGAGACAACATTATACAAAGTATTATGGCAAAATACCTGATTCTAAAAAGATTTACATCTTTTTAGACAACCTTTTTCCCAATTTTGGGTATCAAGTACAACTGCAAGGTCCTTTGACCTTTGATGATGTGATCAAACAAGCTATAAGAATCAAAATGTTCATGATCAAGAAAGGAGAATTTACCCTACACAAGGATAATAAACAAGGGTCCTCCTCCTCTGGTAAAGACAAATACAAATTTGTCAACAAGAACAAGAATGTTGTGAATGATGGAGTTGTTGACAACGTGACTCCCAAACCTCCAAAGGCTACATTCAATCTTACTACCAATATGCAGGCAGCCAAAGCCACTAACCAGGCTATGGCACAATCTAAATAGCCTTCAAACTTTTCTATATTGAAACCTTGGACCCCTCGGCCCAAGCGTGAGTTCACTCCTCTGGGAGAACCCCTTGACATAGTTTACAAGACTCTCTTGGACAACCAATTACTCACTCCTTTGGATAATCCATGTCCTTTCAATCCACAACCATGACCATCTTGGTGGAATGAATCTACTTACTATGATTAGCACTGGAACAAGGGTCACAATACAACTACCTACATTCAACTGTGGCATAAGGTCTAGGACCTTATCGACAGTGAAATTATTGTTGTGGGAGGTCATAATAAGAACTCAAATCACCAAGCTTTCAAATACCCCTTTCCTCCTCATGGGAAAGGTGGATCCTCTAAAGGAAAAAACATAGATTCTAAGGTCAACTATACATATGCTAATAATGATAATGTCATTAATATGGTTGAACCAATTGAAGAAGAATACTGCAATGTCTTTATCATCAAGGGAAAAGAAGATGCTCCTAAGCATAAAAATCCCTTCCTACTACAAGGGTCTGTGCCCCAACCGTCTGAACCAGAACAATATCAGGTTCATACAAACACTATTACTTGATCTCATGCAAAGATCATCCTCAAAGGCTCTGAGCCTTCCCCATCTGCATCATCTGTAGATAAAGATGATGTTGGCACTGCCAACAAGAACTCAAAATTGGTCCCCTCATCTAATGCTACTAACTACAACATACTTGACCAATTACAACAAACCAACACTCAGATCACCATCTTTGAGCTGTTGAAAATCTCCCCTGCTCATAGGGAGATCCTTGACAAAGCCCTCATTGAGGAAAATGTTCCAAAATATCTAGACCTTGACGGGTTTCAATCCATGGTGGGTCACTTGGCCTCGCCACATTATTTATCCTTCTCAGAAGAAGATGAAAAATCTTTGAGCCATCTACACAATCTCCCCTTGCATATCAAAGTCATGATCCACAAAAATTGGGTCAGATGAGTCTTGATAGATGAAGGCACAGGGTTAAATATCTGCGCATACAGGTTAATTGAAAAAATAGGCCTTTCAAAGAATTTCATTGATCCTTTAAAGAAGATTACTATCAAGGCATATGATGAACAAGAGAGATCTTCTAAAGGTCTTGTCACTTTACCAATCTAAGTGGGTCCTATTGAGAGGGATGTCACCTTCCAAGTTATGGATCTCCCTCTAGCCTACAATATAGTATTGGGAAGACCCTGGAACCATGAGATGCAGGAAGTACCATCAATGTACCATCAGTGTATCAAGTTCCCATTCAACTGTGTAGAGGTCACTATTCCTGCAGACACTAGCTATGCCTGTAATGCATTAAGACAAGCAATGGAAACTCTAGTCCCACATAACAGTGAGGCGTCCAACTCTAAATCAACCACAAATTTTGTAAAGGACATGGAAAAGAAACTCAAGATAAAGGGCACTGGTATGGGTGGATACATAGTGGAACCCGTACTGTCAGTCACATCTCTTCCCACATCACCTATATCCTATGGGAGACCTTCAGAAGAGATGAAACCAATAGCATCCCAAGAGATCTATGATGAGAACTTTGTTAAAGCCAACACACACTTAGAATATGAACATGAAGAAGGATCTGCTTTGGCTTGGTTATATAAGGAACCTGAAGATAGTGAAGTTGAACAATGTGTAATACCCCCATAAAAATTTGGAGTGGGGTATAAGGTGGCTTGTAAAATGGGTTATTTAGGTAAAGGACCCATTGGAGCTAATCAAAATTGACTCAAAGAACCAATCTCTATTGAATACAGAAGACCTAGATATACAACTGGTCTAGGGTTCTTATCCAAGAAAGAACAAAGAGAAAATAATCACCTAGATAAAGGAAAGATACATCAGGTTCATGAAGAGCAGAACATAACAGTAGAAAGCACTGACATACCCACTAGCACGTGGGATGATTCTGATGAGGAGGATGTGTACCCTTCTCCCATTCCTCCTAATATCCTGGCTCTTCTCTTTGACGAAGAAACACCCCAGGTCAATGATACTAAGGAGCATGTTATTGAGGAATCACCAAGGAATTTTGAGTAGTCGGTTTCCACTACATCTGAAAAAAAATCTAGATACACAAGAAAGAAGTCTAGCCATAGTAGAGTTCTTAGGTAGAACTCATCCAAACTGAGGGCAAAGAGTAGATTTCACTCATGTTCTTGATATGAAAAATTATGATGAAAGGGACTCCCATGAATATGAGTTCGACAATATTTTAGAACACACTTTAGACATAGAGGTGCATACAGTTCAACAATATGTACCCATGCTCAAAGTAGATGAAGGCTTAGGAGTTAGGTCTGAGGAATTGGGACCTCTTATTTCTGACATGGGATTCCATGATGCCATTAGGGCTCTTTCTGATTTGAACATGTCTATACAAGGTTCAGGTCTAGGACTCTACTTAACAGTCACCGTCTATGATGAACATACCATGAATTCCCTCGAACCCATTGAACCTTTGCCGCTAATGCATCCTGAACTCATTAATTTGTCCTTACAGGGACAACCCGCTAAAATGCCTACATTTCCCAGTGACTATGCTTTAGCCTACTATCTTGACGCCACTGAACATGTCACTTCTTCTACCAATGAACCTAGTGTGAGCATAACTGAAGTGGACATTAAGTATCTAAGTTATAAAAAAAAAATGAGAAAAAGAAAAGGGTCTAAAGGCAAAAACTACATTGTGGCAGTTTCAGAACCCAAAATAGTAAAAAGAAAAGATGCATCCAAAGGAAAAAACCTCTTTGAGGTGCCTGAGGATAGGATTCTTGATGTCTTGCGTAGTCATTTATAGGAACGATCATAGGTGCTCATAGAGAAAGCTCAACCAGTGAATATTGGTACAGAGGAACACCCACACATCATTCATGTGGCTAAATCTTTGTCTGTAGAAGAACTCAAGGAATTCATAGACTTCTTTAAAGAGAAGAAGATAAAATTTGCATGGACATACTTAGATATGCCTGGTTTGGATCCATATCTTATCATGCACCATCTCTCAATAGCTCCTGGAGTAAAATTAGTAAAACAAAAACTCAGAAAAATGCACCCTCATGTTGCATTACTTATCAAGGTTAAACTAGAAAAATTACACAAATCAGGATTCATCCGAGCTATTGATTATGCAGAATGGATTTCCAACATCGTACCAGTATCAAAGCCAGAAAAATCCATCAGGTTCTGCACTGATTTTAGAGATCTCAACAAAGCATGTCTAAAGGATGAATTTCCTTTGCCTAACATTGACATTATTGTGGACATGATGCCTATGTATGAAATGTATTCTCTCATGGATGGTTTCTCTAGATATATTTAAATCAAGATTGCGCCATAGGATCAAGAAAAGACTACCTTCACATGTGCCTGGTGAACATTCTGCTAGAATTTCATGCCTTTTAGTTTGAAAAATGCAGGAGCTACCTATCAAAGGGAAGTGACAACTATCTTCCATGATATGATGTAGAAAACCATGGAAGACTATGTGGATGATACTCTTACTAAATCAAGGAAATGATCTGTGTACCTCCAAGACTTAGGCCCAATAATGGATAGAATGGAAAATGCAAGTTAATATTGAACTCCAAGAAATGTGCATTTGGTGTTACCTATGGAAAACTATTGGGTTATATTATCTCAGCTAAAGGCATAGAAGTCGATCCTAAAAAGGTACAAGCAATACTGGAAATGACACCTCCTAAGAATATCATTCAGATGAGAACACTCCAACGGAGAATTGAGTCTATCAGAAGGTTCATCTCACAGTTGGATGATAAAACACAACCATTTACCAAGACTCTATGTAAAGGCATGACTTATCAATGGAGAAAAGACTGTGACAAAAGCTTCACTCAAATCAAAATGTACTTGGCAAACCTGCCAGTACTCATGCCACCTCAACAAGGAAAACCATTGATTCTGTACATTTCAACTACCTCAACATCATTGGGGGCACTACTAGTGTATGAGGATGAAAACAAGAAAGAATGTGATATCTATTATATCAGTAGAACATTGGTATCCTATGAGATTAACTACTTTATGATCGAGAAAGCGTGCTTGGCAGTGGTCTTTGCATCTCAGAAACTGTGACACTATCTATTGGCTCACTCAGTCAAACTTGTGGCTAAAATTGATCCTTTAAAGTATCTTCTGGGTAAAGATACCCTCACTAGCCAATTGGCTAAATGGATTATGCTTCTTAGTGAATTTGACACAGAGTATGTTGAGCGTAAAGCAATCAAAGGGAAAGCAATTGCTGATCAACTGGCTAATGCTCCACTACAAGACAATGAACAATCAATGCTAAGTTCCCAGATGGATCTATTCTGCACATCACTCACCGATCTTGGAAAATGTTCTTCGATGGATCCTTCACACAACAAGGTTTAGGTGGGTGTAGGAGTTTTATTTCTGACTCCTCAAAACTATTCCATTCCAAAGGCATACAAGCTTCTGTTTCCTTTTAAAAATAACATAGTAGGATATGAAGCACTGGTAAATGGAATCAAACTAGCTCTTGAATAGAATGTTTCTGAGTTACATGTCCATGGTGACTCTCAACTTGTAATCAACCAAATCAATGATGTATACCAAACTAAGGATGACAAACTCATGCCTTATACATGAATGGTTGATGACTTTAAGAAATATTTCACTTTCATCACTTTTCAACAAGTGCCAAGGAAACAAAATAGAGCAGCCGATGCCATGGCTATGTTAGCATCCTTGCAACACCAAGAGGAAGATTTCTGCTATGAGTTCCTGGTGGAAGAAATATATGTCCCATCCTACAACTCCCCCAACTCCCAAATGATGTGTTCAATCATTGAACGTGAATCCTCCAGTTATCACCATGTCTACTCTTACCTGTGCCATTAGGTCATTCCTGATGGACTAACCAAAAATGAAAAATGACACCTCATCCGTAATGCCTCATAGTATGTTCTCGTGGCTGTCGATCTGTATAGATGAGTATTAGACAGTAATTTTCTTAGGTGTCTAGAAAAAGAAGAGTCCATACATGCGTTGTATGAAGTCCACAAAGGAATTTGTGGTTCTCATTCTAAAGGTCTAACCCTGGTCCAAAAACTACTTAGAGTAGGGTATTATTGGCCAGATATAGAGAAAGAAGCTATCAGGTATGCGAAAGCTTGTAAGAAATGTTAGATGAATGGAAATATTATCCATGCTCTAGCAAGGGAACTTATTCCCTTTGTCACACATTGGCCCTTTCAATAGTGGGCATTTGATCTAATCGGGCAAATTCACCCCTCATCTTCTAATGGACACAAGTTCATTATCACAGCTACAAAGTAGTTCACCAGGTGGGTTGAGGCGGTCCCACTTATTAAAGTGACAAGACAAAAAGTCTCACTGTTCATTCTAAACTACATCATTTGTCACTATGGCATACCTTTCTCCATCATCATTGATAATGGAGGACAATTTAAGAACAACATCATGGATGAGTTGTGCGAAAAATTTAAAATCACACAACACTGCTCTCTTGATCTCTAAGTTTTGTTGATCATTAGTGTCCCACACTTAGTCATTTATCTAGGTAGGTTAGCCGGTCATAACTACAGCCAAGAAATCTAGTATAGGCCGAGCAATCCAACATAGTCATTATCAAGCAGATAGTGATTTCCAAGTGACTCGGTAACCAAGCAAAAGATTGATCATGTTCATTCCGAGCACCAAAGTTTTAATGTGCCGAGTAAGACAATTTTGACATACATGTTAGGAATGGAACAAAAATGAATGTAAACCATTTTGGGCCAACTTGTTCATGCATTTAATGATTTCAACAGAGTTAACTACGCATTAATTATTTGATCCCAATGCCTGGCATGGAGCCAATCAGAAAATTGGAATGCCTAAGTGGCATAAGCATTTGATCCTGATCGTTGATCTAGATCTAATCATCAGATTCGTGAAGTATATTAAGATTTATTCTTAACCCCTAATTATGGTGTGTGTTCAAGGAGAGACAAAGAAGGTGAATGCATACATGAGAGATGTACAAAGGCTTATGTTGATAGAAGAATCATAGATCTTGCTGAATGAAAGAGTAGTGGACAACATAGTAAAGACATATTAGATTAGAGAATGTATTGGAAAGAGGAGATCCGTTATCAGCATCAGAGTGCATAATGAAGGATCAGTTCTTGATACATTCTAACTAGTGTATCAGGTGAAATCTCTTAACAAAGTGGTTCTAACAGACCTTTCTAAATCTCTTAGCCGAGTGCTTACTTTATTGTAAGTTTAAATCCTTTTACAAGGTAGATTGCAATGATCTAAAGCTCTTAACCAAGTAGGCCTTTAACTAGGTAGATTACATGTTGTGATAAAAATTTGTAGCCCTAACAGACACACTTTATTTCTACAGTAGTGAAGATCATTGTGGTGTGTCATCCCCACCCCAGTTTTACCTTATTTGGTTTTTGGGTTACCAAAATCTATTGTCTTGAGTTATTCATTTACTGTCATGGATGCTATTATTTGATAGTTCAATTATATTTATGCATGGTTGTGAATTAATTTTGTTTTAAAGGATAAAATTTTTAAGATCTAATTCACCTCCCTCTTAGTATCTAGCTTTCCCATGTTGTATTTCTAACAATTGGTATCAGAGTGCAGTTCTCCTACAAAAAGTTTTAATCATCTTGAGAGTACAGATCTTGAGATGGAGATTTAAAAATTGGGTAAAGTCATCGAGAATCAAAAGATTGAAATTTAGCTAGCATTACATCAACTTGAAACTGCAAGATGGGAGCTAAAGAAGTCCTTGGAAGCAAGGAAAGATTTGGCAAAAAAAATGAATGATACACATTATCAAGAAGAAGACACCACAAATCTATTTCAGAATGGAGACTCTACTGAGAGTGATGTTGCAATTGCAGATCTACTGGAAAGGAACAAAACATTGTGTGAAGAAGTCAGAAACCTAAAAAGAGGATAAGAAATGCAAACAGTAAGACTATGTGAAGTAGTGGAACAAAATAAGAAAGCTGAAGATGACAAAGCTATGGCTGAAGAAGACAAAAGAATGATGACTGTCAGACTTGATGAAAGGACACATGAAGTACAAATGATGAAAAACAATTAGGTTGACATGGTGAGTCAACTGCTACTTGAAAATCAGGAGATCAGTAGGAAAGACATGGAAATTGTGAATCTGAGATCTGAAAATAGTCAATTGAAAAATGAATTGAGATCTGAGAAAGAACTGAATGAAAGATTGAATAGACCTAATGAAGTCTTGACTCATTTTTAGAACTTGATGGAAGCATCAAGGAGATATAAAGATTCTTCTGGATTAGGTCACATGGAACAACAGACATCTACTAAGAAAGGAGAATCATCTAAGACTGGTGAAAGGAGGAGTGCAAAGAAAAGGAATAACAAGCTTGTATGCCATCACTGTGGAAAATTAGGACACACAACAAACATTTGTCAAAGCAAGAATGGTAAGTCCAATCCTAAACCTAAGTTCAATGGTTATTGCTTTAACTGTAAGAAGTTTGGACATCAAGCACATGAATGTTGGGAAAAGGAAAAAAATGAACCACCAACACCTAGATTCAATGGGAATTGTTACAACTATCAAAAATTTGGGCATAGAGCACAAGATTGTAGATCTAATGCTAAACAAAAATGGACATCAAAGACACAAGAAAAAGCACCAAGGAAGGGTAACACTTACAATTAGGATTATAAAAAATGGCATAGCTGTCATTACTGTGGTGAGTATGGACATGTTCCAGAAAATTGCATAAGGAACATTTCAGAGGTAAATCTAAGAGTTGGATGAATGGAAGCCTAGTTTTCTATAACTATTTGAAAATTGATCATACTAGGAGGGATTGCAAAACAAGGGTACCTGCTCCCACTGTTGAGAAGATTAGAGCATAGATGAACCAAACATGGATAAGGAAAGAAGAACCTAGCAGCAGTGAAGCTACTGAAGCCAAGGTCACCCAATCCAATGGATCAGGTGATCCCACCATCACTAATTAAGCAAAGGAAGGTATGTAAGGAATTGTGCTTATATTTCATATCTTTTATCAGTTCCTAACATATAAAAGTGCAAAAGTCCATATATGCATATGTTAAGATGCATCAGGACATTTTTAAGTTATATAGCAAGCAAAGTCAAAAAGAACTATAGGTACTGAGCATTAGTATATTTCTAATAAGTGCCGAGTAAGCTTTGTTTGGTGGCCGAGTGATAAGTAAATTTTGTGAGTCAGTCAAGGACAACTCTTTGGCACTCACTCAATAGAAAGAACATTTAATGCTAACCTAACTTTCAACCATTGGAGCCTATATAAAGGGAAGAGCTATTTCATTTCTTCTCACCATGCGATTAAGAATTTTGTAAGAGTGATGGTGCATTTGGGAACTTGAACTCAACAAAGTTTTTCAAAGATTTCTATAGCGTGCCATTGGCAACCTCTTTAGTGGAAAGTGTGGATTTTGTTACTTGCTGAGATACTCTGTTCATGATATTTGAAACCCTAAATTTTGGTGAAAATGGCCGCAAGTTCCTCACTACCAACAAAGAGAATGGAAAAGGAATTGTTAAACATTCAATTGGTAAGGAGTGACACCTGTGCGCCTCCTAATTTCCATGCAATTCCTAAGAGCACTATCAAGGGTGATTTGACTAGATCCCTATTGTCAATACCATCAAAGTTAATTATGATCCACGATATAAGGTCATGCTACATGGGTAAGATAAGTGAAGTTGGTGATCATGAGTTGCAAGCATCTTACAATAAATTATGCATTGACAGAGCCCTAAAAGATTAACAAAAATAGCTAGCTGAGAGAGGCTTAACTCGTGCCCTATAATTTCTAAGAGAATTCAAAGTGGAATGGATCAAGATTGTTCTAAGTTGTGTGCATGACATGAACATATGGCTGGAAAATGGACCAATCAAGATAATAAGGGAGATAATTCATCGAGTAAGAGGTTATCCAATTCTAAGTGGGAAGAAAACTATGAAATGCCAAAGTAAGGAAAACATTGAAGAACTCACTGGAGCAGTTTGGAACAAAAGAGGAATGACGATATCCACGATTACAAATTTGGAGCTGGATTTTGTAGTGAGGGTTATAGCTCATAAGTTCTATCAATCAAGCTGACTAGATAGTGTTCCCTGCATTGTAGTCGACCAGGCCTAGAAAATTATAAAGAAGGGTCATACTTATGACCTTGCCAAGCTTCAACTAATGCAACTGGCTGAGAACCTTTCTTCAATTAGAAGAGCAAAGAATTTAGTATGTAAGTTTGGATCCCTGCTCGTTTGTATATTTTTTTACATACATAATACATTTCCTTCTTTTGGAAACATAGTGTGGAAAACAAATAGACCTATCACTCAGCAAATCAATGCATTTATTCAGCAATTAGGTGATAATTTTGACAATGTTATGGGAACATACTTTGTAGAATTCAAGAAAAAGATGAGATTAAGGAGTAGAATTCCTAGTTCACTAGTTGAAAAACATTATGAGGAGGTTTGTTTCCTAGTAGACATAGATTACACCTATGTGCAGGTAGTAATGCCGAGGGTATCATGGCTGAGGCCATTACCTTATGAAGTAAACATTGATGAGACATCTGGAAAAATAATGGCTTTATTGTTAAAAGAAATTGATTGTACAATGAAACATTTTGGTAACTATGAAGAAGCTAAGTCCATAATCACTATGGATTTGAAGGCTAGCACTATGGAGAGGAAGAGGAAGAAAATGGTCAAAAATCTAAAGAAGATAGTTGGAATTCAAAGTGATGAAGAAGTAGAGGATGCACCTTTGGGGTTGTCAATAGGACATGGAGAAGACATGTCTAGTGAAGAAGAAGAAGAGGAAAGTGGACCTGAAGAAGAGGTCACTATGAAGAGTAAAGGGAAACAACTAGTAGTTGCCGAGGCAACTAAACAAAGAAAAGATGAACCTAAGGCTACCCCCCCTATTGCTAACCAACCAAGCACCAAGGCATCATCTCTTGCTTAGACATCAAAAGTATATACTAAGAAGAATGCTGGGGAGAGCAGCTCAGGGAAGAGGAAACAAGTTGAAACCAAGGCTGTGCCGAGCCAAACTACTAAGAAAAGACCAAGAAGGAAGCTATACTTGGAATCTAAAGATGATGAGACAAATATAGATGTACCTAGGAACATACCTATAGCATCATTTAAACCAATGACCAATGTTGATGAGGTATGTAAGAACCTAAGAAGTTATTCAGGTTTAGCAGGATTCAAATTTATAAAGTATGAAAAACTAAGTGTAGTAAATAAGCATAAAATTTAGGAAGCTTTAATAGATATGATGGGAATATTCAAAATGACACCTTTGTAGATAGGAGATAGTGTTCCTATAGAACTATATGATATTTTGTCTCAGAAATGGCAGTATGCACTGATGACTGAAAGACAAATAAGGGAAGGAACATTGGCTAAGATCATTCCAGACTTGACAAAGAAATAGATAGCTAAGTTTATTGAGAAAAATAAGGGAAATTTTATTCCTAAATAGAGAGCCTATGCTATTTTCAGGAATGATGTTGAAGGTATAGTACAACAGAGTAATAGAATATGGAAGGGAATTTTTGGGTTAATTGCTAAGAAGGCTGATGATAAAGAAGAAGACAACTTAGAGCCAAAGGAAATGGAGAAAGAAACTGCTACAGATCAAGGAGAAAGTGAAACTGAAACCCAAAAGGAAATAGGTGATGCGGAAGTTACTGACTTGACATTAGATATTCGAATTGACACTGCACTTGGAGAAGATAGAAATGTGGATTTTGAGGACTAGAATGAGCTGGCAGACACAAGTAGCCAATCGCCTATTTAGGAAAGTGAGGCCGAGACAGAGATAGAAGCAGAAAAGGAGGTAATCAATACAAATCCACCTATTTTAGAGGTTGTACAAATAGTATTAGAGAGTGGAGATAAGATGGAAAAAATTGTAGGTAAGTCCACAGAACAAGAGACTATACAAGTGTTGGTTGATCTACCACACTCTGCATCATCTACTCCCACTGCACCTAAAATAGGAAGTATACCTAATCAGTAGGTAACCTTGATTCTGATGAAGGTAGCAAGTGAAATTAATATTGACAAAGGTAAAGATATCACTGTAACTAAGCCGAGTATCAGCTCTTCAGAACTCAAAAGGAAGAAGTCACATAAGAGGAAATCACCAAGTCCAAGTATCACTTTGGATGAAGTGATTGTGATACCTAAATGGGATACTTGCAACTTGACATATGAGCAGATTCAGACTCGCAAGACCTTTTGAAGAGGAAAAAGAAACAAGAAGAACTAAAGAGGGAACACCAACAAAAGAAAGTATTACATGAGATAAAGGATATTTTTATTAATGCTTATGATATAAATGATGTAAATGAAAAAAAAACAATACTAGAATAGGTAGTCCATATTGTGCAGAAAGTTAATGATGAAAATGTTGAGGCAAATGAGAAGTTGCTACAATATTTTGAGAGAAAATTTGAGAACAAAGTTTTGGAGAAGAGATCAGCAAAGATTACTATCAAACAGGTTGAAATTTCTTCTCTTATTAGTATTCTTGAAGAAGTTGCAAATAATGTTTATTCCTTGTATAGAAAGTTATGTGATGTAGAATTCTTTACCAAGGATAACCAACAGCTTATTGAGAAGTTGCAACTTGATCTGAAGTCAATAGGGAGTACATTGAGTATGGATGCTAGTTCTAGCTCCTTACATTTTGACAAGTTGAATCATACACAGAGAAGATTAGCCGAGCTTATGGATGAAGATGGCAGAATAAGAGCAAAGCTAATAACTATTTAGAATACCTTAATACCTCATCTGGAGGTTATACAGAAGGAACTTACAGCTACAAATGAACTAGTCAAGAGGGATTCTCATCTCTCTACAACAGATAGTTTGGTAAGTCTAGCTGTCAAGCTAGAAATTAAGATACAAGTCATGAAGTTTGTTAAAGATAGTTGGGATATAGTGTTTGCACTAAATTTATAGCTTCATAAGTCATTTTTGGATAAGTATCACTTAACCCTTGCAACTATCAGTGACAAAAATAGGGGGGAATCAATTAAGGAAATGGATAAAGATGTGCAGAATCAGGCATAATATTTTGTATGGCATGTATATTATGTAAGTATGAAGTATAATATTAGGGGGAGTACATTGTGTACTTTGGAAAATTTTTGTGGATGTAAATGAATGATAAGTGTGTTTTTTTCCACTAATATCAAAGGGGGAGATTATTGATCTCTAAGTTTTGTTGATCATTAGTGTCCCACACTTAGTCATTTATCTAGGTAGGTTAGCCGGTCATCACTGCGGCCGAGCTATCCAGTATAGGATGAGAAATCCAGCATAGTCATTGTTGAGAAGATAGTGATTGCTGAGTGACTCGACAATCAAGCAAAAGATTGATCATGTTCATGTCGAGCGCCAGAGTTTTAATGTGTTGAGCAAGACAGTTTTGACATACATGGTAGGAATGTCACAAACTTGAAGGTAAACCATTTTAGGCTGACTTGTTCATGCATTTAATGATTTCAACAGAGTTAATTACACATTAATTATTTGATCCCAATGTGTGGCAAGGAGCCAATCAAAAAATTGGAATGCCTAAGCGACATAAGTATTTTATCCCGATCGTTGATCTAGATCTAATCACTAGATTCGTGAAGTATACTAAGATTGCTTCTTAAACCCTAATTGTAGTGTGTGTTCAAGGAGAGACAGATAAGGTGAATATGTACATGAGAGATGTACAAAGGGTTATGTTGATAGAAGAAGCATAAATCTTGCAGAATGAAAGAGCAGTGAATAGCAGAGTAAAGACATATTAGATTATTAGATCAGAGAAGGTATTGGAAAGAGGAGATTTGTTATCAGCATCAGAGTGCATAACAAAGGATCAATTCTTGAGACATTCTAACCAGTGTATCAGGTGAAATATCTTAACAGAGTGGTTCTAACATACCTTTCTAAATATCTTATCTAAGTGCTTACTTTATTGTAAGTTTAAATCCTTTTACAAGGTAGATTGTAATGATCTAAAGCTCTTAATCGGGTAGACCTTTAACCAGGTAGATTACATATTGTGATAAAACTTTGTAGACCTAACAGGCACACTTTATTGCTGCAGTAGTAAAGATCTTTGTGGGTGTCATCCCCACCCCAATTTTACCTTATTGGGTTTCTGGGTTACCAAAATCTGTTGTCTTGAGTTATTCATTTACTATCATGGATGCTATTAGTTGATAGTTCAATTATATTTATGCATGGTTGTGAATCAATTTGGTTTTAAAGGATAAAAGTTTTAGGATCTAATTCACCCCCCTCTTAATATATTACTTTCCCATATTGTATTTCCAAAATTATCTTCCATCTATTACCCACAAGGTAATGGACAGGCTGAGGCCTCAAATAATTTTTCTTTTTAAATCTTACACCGTACGATTAACAAGTCTAGAAGGGATTGGCACCTGAAGATCAATCCTGAATTATGGGCTTACATAACAAGCATGAGAGTGCCTACAGGGGCAACCCCATTTGCACTAGTATATGGGGCAAAATAAATTTTACCCCTAGAGGTTGAAATCCCATCTCTTTGGGTTTCTTTGCACAGGCTTATACCAGATGAAGAATACAAAGTTTTGAGACTCCGAGAATTAGAACTACTGGATGTTAGGAACCTGTGTGTTCCTTCTGTTTATTTGGTTAGTGTAGTGCTGTTGGACGCATATGCTTTGTAAGTCGTCCCGTGAGTATATTTTATTATCCCACATGCATAGGTAGTATTACTTTTC
>MU223097.1:199408-210617 GCA_018584345.1 Thuja plicata | reverse complement strand
CTCAAAGGAGGTTACCCCCTCGAAGTGGCCCGCGATCAATAGATTCATTTTGCATTCTGCTATTGCTCTATATTCTGTGATTTCGTGCATTCTCACCATATTGCTGTAAGGAGGTTCCTCACACTGGATGAACGTCAGAAAGTTACATTCGATCACCTTAGAGCATATCAGAAAAGAATGTCTAAGAAATACAAAAAGAAAGTTAGACCATGGGACTTCCAAGTGGGTGACCTCATCCTGAGGGAGAACCCTAAGAATCAACAACATTGGGTCCAAAAGGGGAAGTTTGAACCAAACTAGCTTGGTTTGTATGTTGTCACTACAATATTTGGGTCTGGCGCCTATCAACTCTTCACCACTGAAGGAGAGAAACTCAAGGAGCTGATCAATTCCCTTCATATGAAAATATTCTACAACTGAGACATCTTCTGAATGCTCATGTACATAGTAATGTCCTAAAAAAATACTAAAAAATGTAAAATGTCCTTAAAAAATTAAAAAAAAATGGAATTGTCCTACTTGGTGGATGGAGTTTATCATTCACAAATTCTTCTAGTATTACAAGAAAAGATAGTAATGGGAATAGTTGTCTTCTACTTTTCCCCAAAAATCCATCTAGATAAGTTTTTTTATATCTCATCACGAGGGCACGTGGCTTATGTTGGCTTTGGTTTAATGAGATTTCCCACAATTCTGCAACTATATCCACCTGTTCAAGAGATCCACTCTATATCAAAAAATACTATATATATATATATATATATATATATATATATATATATATATATATATATATAGACACACACACACACACACATATATAAAGAGAAAAAAGAAAAAAGTGTCATTGATGAAAACTTGGCAAACAGGCGTCATCGTAGCAAAAATAGAATCTCTGCCAAGAAGGTGAAAATCTGGTAAACAGGTGCCTCTTGTTCCACATTTCTATATCTATCACAGCATCGCTTGGCTCTATACAATTTCTTTCCATCTTTCCTACTTTCATTTTCTTATACTCTCAATTACCTGTCAAGACACCAACTTACATGGATTGAAACTGGTCGCACTCTGAGGGCAACCCTCCTGGTCTAGGGGGTACTATCCTATCACCTTTTGGGATCTATTTTTCCACAGTCACTAGTGGTTCTCACTGTGTCTTCCTACTATTGCTTTTCTTATACTAAGATCTCTTTCCTTGAGAATATCCCTCACATCAGTCACCAGTGGTTTTCACTATGTCTTCACTGATGTTTAGCTAGTACTATGATCTCTTTACTCAAGAATCTCTCTCGTATCAGTCATGAGTTGTTCTCACTATGTCTATCTACTATCACCGTACTATTGAGATTTCTCGCATCTATTATAGTTGGAGTTATACTCAAATGTTCTATCTATTGATACTCAGTCTTGGCATTCATTGCTTTAGTTTGTACAAAGCTTTCAAGTCACTTTCATGACATTCTGGTTCCTTTGCAAACCCTCCTAACTTGACATTGATCTAGAGTCATAAGACTGGGGGAAACCAAATCGAGTTTGTCCTCACAACACAAGTCTAGTCAGTCATCATTTTTTACCTAGGGGTACAAATCCCCAATTTGCTGACATCTCTAGTTAGTAATCTTCTCATTTCTAAAGGAAAACACTCTACTGACACAAACAGGTGTTTTTTAACACTATATTTGGCTACATCTATGTTTTTCAACACACATTGGATATCACATACATAAACAATCAAACACAATGCACTCACAAGCACAATGATGTTTTTCAACACCCCTATACACATACATATTCAAAAAATTTGAAACAAGCTATGCTATGATTGAACCTTTCTTTGTATGTTGTCTGTTCTCATGGATTTCATTGATATTTTCTTTATCTACTGCTTTTTGGTGTGGTCCCGATGATCCGGCAATGTCAAATAAATAGGGTGTATGTGATAAGAGCTCCTGTAGTAAGGTGGAATAGCCTCACATCCCTTGATCTTGTTTATTTTTATGCCAAGGTGAGGTCAGTACTATCTCCTTGTTTGTTATTTATCTATTTGTTTACACAAGCATGCACTTATGGTTATCTTGGCTTTGAATGCCACGATACTTGTGTTCTCTTTCTCTATCAAAACTGGAAACAATGTTTAGGTCATCTCAGATTTTGTGCCTCAATGCTTACGTTAGTTTCTCATATTTAATTCAATGAACATCATATTCATATCCCTCTGGTCGTAGAGGCACCAGTAAGGATTGTATCGACTCCAATGTTCCAAACAATGCTCTATGATGATAACTATCCAATGGGTCCAACAACCATAAGCTTGCACTTTCATTCTAGGCTTGCATTCCTGCAACAGTTTGACATTTCAATGTGTTCTATTGGATTTCATACAATGAGAGGTTCTTCTTCATCACTTGGACTTCATCATGACTACACGAGTGTTTGATCCTCACTCTCACTCTTCAAACAGTTCTTTTGGTTAGCATCTGTTATACATCATGATAACCTGCATGAGATGTTAGTACCATCTCCATTTGCATTAACATATTTCCATTCCCAAATGCATTCACATAAATCATCTACATACATACAAATCTGCATCTACATAAACATGTGCATCATATACATAAATCATAAACATGTAAATCTCATACATAACTCACAAACATGTGCATTTCATACATCTAGATATATTCAAAACATGTTCATCCATTTGCATGCGTTTCTAATCATCTAAGCATCTAAATATATGGGAAACAACATGACAAATGCAATGATATATCTCAAATGTGTCGATACAATATAAAAGGGTGCTACTCGAGCACAGTCTATCTCAAAAATGGTGATACAATGCAAGGATGTCAGTGCATCAGATACATCATGTGGTCTACTCTATCAATATACTAGCTCTAACTCTAGCCCTCTCCCTCATCACCTAGAGGAGGTGGAGGAGGAGTAATATATGGAGGAGGTGGCTCTTGTGCACCCTCTAATCCTCTAGCATATGAGGAAAATCTAGGCACCTATTCGGCCTCATCAGGAACCACCCCCACATATGCTGCATAATAATAGGTTTCTCAGGAGGACTGATGTCCTATCTTGAACTAAAGCTTCTCTAGCACCCTCTGCAACTACCCTCAGATCTCCTGTAGTTCCTAATCTTTGTCTAGGAGTCAGGCATCTCGCATGGAAACCTATACCTGCAAATCCACCATCTGCCTCTGCAGCTGTCAGACTCTCTCTGGATCTACATAGAAAATCTTGCACCTATGATAAAGGGTCTCTAGGAACTAGACCCTACCCTGGCTAGTCCTGCTACTGATCCTCTTGTATGGGATCCTCCTGTTGAGCCTCCTCCTACTCTGGCTGCTCCTGCAAATCATCTAACTAAGCAGCTTTCCTCCATCTAGTCTGTCTCCCACTACCACTTGCACCAGGATTGATCCTCATCTACTGAGTGGGGATTTCAACCTATACAGTGCGTGGTCATGACCCTTGCAGTGGTCCCTTCTGTGGTGGTGGCTATAGTATCTTCTATGGAGGAGGTAGTGGTACCTATGGACACACTACCTGTGTCAGTGCACCCATACCAACTGGATCTGTGAAACGTGGGAATGGATGGGTAGCAAAATACTCTCTATACTCTGTGGTCATGTTGCCATCCGCTACTCCACTCAAGTAATCCCACTGAGTCTAAGCTAGGGCTCTCACATCTATCATGCATCATCATGTATCTAATCGGATTGACCATCCCTTCCTTAGCTCATCAGTGAACCGAGCATAAGGACATTACTCCTGCGATATCTCTTGGGCATGACCAAACTGCTGCCAGACATGGGTAAGAGGGAACTGCTCAATAATGGTAATAGTAAGGCTGATAAGCGGCTATGAGCAAAGTAGATAACCAAGCTGCTCACTGGTATCGTCCCACCCCTCAGTCAACCTCCACAATTTCCATACTACAACTACCAAATCATCCAGTTGAGCTCACCATTTCTCTATCTTACCCAACATGGGCTGGGTAATCAGACCCCTGTATCTATATATGTAAGACTCAAGAGGTAGCCTCAGATCATCACAAATAGGCTAGGTAATTGGTAGGTGCTCCCATGCCCACAGTTGTAAAAAAAACATGCCACTGAAAATACTCTTTTCCTCTCCATAGGCGATCTCATGCATCTCATGATACATGTGGGCCAACATACACTGACCCCATCCAAAATGGGCAGGCTCAGCTAACATACGCTGTAACATCTAGCCACATCAGCACTCCAAACTATGCTGACCATGATCTGGCATAAGGTAGAAACCAATGAAGGCTACTAGGACCACTGGTAATCGGTGTCCTGGCCCGTATATTTTGGTCAGCTCCTCCTATGGGATAGCTTGACCCATGACTAAGTCATCCTAAAATATCTCTCTCGGAGTCATTGTACCTACTCTCGGCTACACATCATAATCTACTCTGGGTCCATGGAAGGGTATCTAGAGGATCCTATATATATCCTTGGGTGTCACTGTCATCTGTCTCTGTGGAAGGTGGAAGGTGTTCATTTCTGAATGGAAACGCTCCACGAAAGCTCCTAGTAATTTGTGATTTACTCAAATCTCAGGTACCTCACAGAGATGAGATAGGCCTAAACTGTTAATATGGGCTACCTTAGCATCATCTAACTGCCAGATCAGCCCACCAATGGCTGGATGATGTGATCTGAATGCAGTATCTGGGAAATCAACCTGCAAGACATGCAAACAACAGCAAAGGATCAGTACTCAAAAGAAAAATATCATTTCAAATACAAGACTGAGAAATAAAGCATTGTAGACATCCTAAGCACAATTAAAAAGCTGATGCAAATGCAACTAGATGCAATGCGGACTCATTCTACATTCAAACTATCATGTTCTCTCCATGCAAAGAAGCAACATTTCATGCGAAGAAGTTTTTTGACCCGCGCAACGATTTGGGCTCTCGCAAAGTTTCATGTCGGTTCACACGATAAAACCCCCTTTCGGAGGGTTTCACATGTGAGACATGGGTACTCTCCCATGTGAGGATTCCCACCGACAGCCATGAGAATTCACTTTTCATTGTTTCCTCGCGCGAACTTTCCCTATGGGGCACATGAAGAAACTAGTTCCTCACGTGAGAACTCGCGGGTTAGTTCTTCAAAATGACAAAAACATTGAAAAATTCAACTAAAAGCAGTAAAATTTGAATTGAAAGAGAGGTAAATCAACCACTTACCAGGGGTCCATACGCTGCTAGCTGACTGTGATGCCTGGATCACTCGAATCGATGAGTACTCACGGGGACCACCATTCTCGCTCAGAGCTCTTTTTCTCAAAAGTCAACGGATGCAAATGATTTGAAAATGACATTTTTGATTCATATATAGCTTTTGACCTAATTTTAAAAAGTGCTCTATTTTCTCTGAAAATTTCACCATTAGCTAAATCGACCACTCTGAATCCATTTTCGCAATCGAAATTGAAATCCAACACTTCTATATAGCTCAAAATCGCATTTTAAAATTTTGGGACCGACGCAATCAGACGCTTGTGCAGTTGACTTTGTGATGTCACTTTCTTATCAGAGTCACATCTAATCACCATTTTCTCAAATCTTTGACAATTTTCCTTAAAAGTCAACTCTAGTCGACCCTAGTCAAACTTGGTCAACCAAACCTTGAAATCACTCAAAATTGATTTTGAATCTTCCAGATTCTTTCGTAATCTATTCTCAAGTTCTTCTTGATCTTTGATTCAACATCTATCTGCAATTTCTCGCTCTCAATCACCATTAGGACATGTCATCTTTTTATTTCGCTCCCAAAGGGGCAGGATGATTACATCATTGAATCTATTCCAATCAATCAGATCTGAATTCAAAAGTCCTCATTGCTAGGGGCATCTCATCACTTGGGGCATGGTCAGTTGTTTGTACCTCATAGTCAAAATTGGGTGTTCCATGACTTTGAATCACTAGGGGCATCTCTGTGCCTTACATCTTGTCATCTATTAGGTGTCGGGGCAATCTAACCTTGACTCTTGAGAATCAATATTCATTCTAGAGATGATTTTTAAAATCTCATTATTTGGTATCTGAGCAATCTAACTCAGGTCCCCAAGGATCAAGCTTTATTCTGGAGATGGTTCTCGAAAACCTCATCTATTGGTAAGTTGGGCAATCTAACCCTGGCATCCTAAAAATCAAGCTCCGTTCTGGAGATGATTCTGAAACTCAATTAACCAATGTTTGGGAAATCTAACCTAGATATTGTGGGACTAAGCTTCATTCTAAAGATAGTCCTAAAAATCTCTATTAACTATCCTTCAAATGGATAGGTATTGGGGCAATCTAACCCTGACTCTTGAAGATTGAGCCTTGTTCTCAGGATAGTCTTTTGAAAGGTAGAAATCTATTAGGTATTTGAGCCATCTAACTCAGATTCCTGAGACTAAGATTCATTCTCGAGAAAGCTCTCAAAATCTCACTATTAGGTATCTGGGAAATCTAACTTGATCTAACCGACGTCTCAACAAATCAAACCTAGACTTTAGAGAGTTAAGCTTTGTTCTGGAGATAGCTCTAAAATCTTTACATCATCAGTTCTCAAAATCAATTTCAACTATTCTTCTATGCTTCAGACATCAGACTACTCTTTGACTCAATGCACTGCTCGCACACCAATTCAAAGAGGGGAAAAATGTACTACCCCAAAATTGGCATCATGCAACCCTAACCAATTTTGTTACATTAATAATTATTCTAAATCATCAAAGTCTTATTATACTAGGCAATTCTGAGTTTTGACTAACTCTACTCGACCTAAGTGTCAAAATGTAGAAAACCCTAAATCTGTATTAATCATACATCATATTTAATTCCTAAACATCAATTATAATTAGCTAAATAAACCCTATGATCGAATTAATTTAATTATAAAGTCCTAGCACTTTAATTAAACTAAATTCACCCATTTAGCTAAAACACATAAAAAATGAATTAAATAATATTTAATTATTAAATAAATATCATCATTTCAATAATTAAATTTAATTGTTCAAATAATTGAGAAAATACATTTATGAGGGCATATTCTATTTATTTAATTAAATATTCTCTCCAAAATCTTCTCTCTAGTTCAGAAATAGAAACTCTAATTTAACTGTGATTGAAAAGAGAAACAAATTAGTTAACTAACTCACTCACTCAAAAAGGCAACAGTTGACTATTTCTCTCAAAAGAAACTTTCTATTCTCAACTAGTTCTCAATAAGTTAACTTTTTCTCTCCAAGGAAACTTTCTAATCTGAATGGACTCTAGGTCTATAAAAGAACTCTCTCAGCTCTCATTGAAACTAGTCTTGAATTTTGTATTCTTGTAATTCGAATTCACTAGTTTTCTAATTGAATGCTTTGATTTTAGAATTGTTGCAATAATCTTAATATCATGCTAGTTTAATATCATTTAGATTAAATTTGCATAGTTAAAATCTTTTCAAGCAATCTTAGTTCTTATATCATTGTTCATTCCTAGTTTAACTTCACTATCATTTGTAGATTAATCTAGTTTTACATTCAATTTCTTAGATTAATCTGGCTTTGAAAATTTATTTCTAGAATAAACTAAGCTATCTAGATTAATATTGTATTGCACATTTGATTAAATCCTTCTCTCTAGCAATGGTCTAGGTTGTTGGACTCTCAATTCTCAGAGCTTATTCCAAGACCCCTTCTAGATAGAAGGCAACAGGGTGAATCATACAGACATGCAAGATGGATAATTTCATATCCATTCTTGTACATGACTGGTGAATAATGACCATGTTGAAGTGCATGGTGTAATCACCTGGATTTGGTCTGTTCTGACTATAGACCCTATTTTCTCTAAGTGTGATCATACCCCCAATTATGTCATGACAATGTTACTTTGGCATAATTCATTTTAAATCACATTTAATGTCCTAGGTGATTTTTATCACCGAATTATATTAACTATTATAGCCATACAATTCAAATCAATTCAAACCAATTAAATCAAATCAAATTCAAACATGGCTATATAATTTAATCATAAAGGAATTAAATAATCCTTAAATCAATATCTCACTTGCAAATAAACCCATTCCCCAAGCCTAATTAATTTAATTAAAATGGCTATAGTCCCTTTAATTATTAAAAAATAATAAAATGCTTAAATAATTAAATCCTATATATTTAAATGAATTATGTCGAATAATTCATTTCATTTATATTCCCCTAAAACCCAAGCTAACATATCTCAACCACTTCTACCCTGTGTTCTAACCCATCCCAACCTATTCCCCCCATGCTAATCTAATTCTAATCCTAATTCTATCCTAACCCACCTCCTAATATTGTCACATTGCATTAGGGAATGATTAAGGACTCCACCCACTTGAGAAAGTCAAGGAATCTCAAGATTCCTTCCTCAAGTCCACTTTCTCAAGCCACCCTTTTACACCCTTCCCATTCTTCTTTAAGGCTCTCATTAATGCCTCATTAATGAAGATTTCTTAAGCCCATGTCTCCCCCATGCCTATTTAATGCCTTTGGCATTTATTTCTTCTTACACACCATTAATGAGATTTTCAACTAATTAATGCACCTTGTCTTCCCTCTCTCTCCTCATTCTTCTATAAATAGAAGGTATTTTTGAGAGCAAATAAGCCCTTACCATATATTGAAAATGCATTGTTATGCTGCTAGGATTTAGATTCATTCATATTTCATTCATAGTTTCATTATCATGCATTGTTATTATCTTCACTTTTAGAGCTAAATATGCATGTTTTCTTATCATTTAGTTAGTTTTAACTCAAATCTTTCATGCTGATTCGTATATGTCACTGATAGTAGCATAATCTGAGGGCTATTATGTTATTAATGTTAGAATAGTCCCAAAGGATAACTGAGAGAGGGGGGGGGGGTGAATCAGTTATTCATAACTTTAATTCTTTTTCTTCCTTAACTTCAGAATACAACAAAGTAAATGCTTAATCAGATAACACAGTACACAACACACAATTTGATTACGAGGAAACCAAATGGTAAAAACCTCGGTGGGAATTAGTACCCATAATGAAATATACTTGTTTATAGTAATCCCTTTTAGAAGATATTTCAACCCTATTAGGAGTTATACTTTACAATGCAATAAGTATAGTGACCTGGTTATGGGTCGGACCCTGTTAGGAGTCTTTTACAAATAACCCTGTTAGGGGTGGTGGACTCACTGTCCAAAAGCTCACTGCTTAATGGTGAAGGCTACAACCTTCTGCATAACAGATATGCACTATATCTGATGATGAACTATAGAGTAGACCTATTGTCTTGATCAGTTTGAGTGTATTACAATCTTTCACTTCTTCTTCACATAGACTCTTGATGAATGAACCAACTCTGATAGTCTGCTCTGTACATCTTTCTTCTCTTTTTGTATCATTCACACTTAGCGTATCATAATTGACTTGCTATAAGTATCTTTCTCAAAGTATGAGATCATGGGACCTGTAAGACAACTCTTAATAACATCGTTGTCAGATGTACTAAGCACACAAGCATTATTACAACCGCACAAGTATAAACTGAATAGACGCGACGCTTCACTAATCTGACTTCACCAAATCAACTCAAACAACACGATCTTGATGTAATATGATAGGTGTATTTAACCAAAGATAGTTAACTCATAAATAATCATGAATATATTCATGCATATATTTAAGATAGGCACAACTCAAGAAACACGTCAAATATGTTGGCTCTGTACAGATACACTTCCAGAACTGTAACTACCAATAACAAAATTACACAACTTGAGTGAAACATCATATCTAGATCTGCGTGTATGAACATAACATAATAAACATGTCAACAAAATTTATCTAACCACACAAGTCTTTATGTCAGCATTCTGATAAGTACATACATAATTACTACTATGTATTATATGTTGTCATCAATGACAAACATACAATCAATCAACTGAACAGAATCAAATTTTGAACAATCTCCCCCTTTGACATTGATGGAAACATATGATATCAAAAACATCTTTTGTTCATGGTGTCCTCTTTCTTTTATAATCTTCTCAATATCCTCATCAAAGATTTCTCTATACTGGTGCAGTTCCTCTGATTGTGTTTTTGTTCCATGTATATACTCCCCCAGAGTATATGCTCCCCTTTAGTACATACTCCCCCTTTGACATCAATGGAAAAGGGTGCCATAGATCTTTAGCCATAGGTACTACTCCAGAAGTAGAGTAGTCAACCATTCATCAGTCACTTAACAACTGATGTTCTTGCTGCTTCTTCTAAACAGACTTAGGAGAGGGAATTAATCCCAACTTTTCCTTGAGATACTCAAAAGTATCCTTTGATAAGGGCTTTGTGAAAATATCTACCAACTTTTCTTTGGTGCTTACATAGTCCAATTTCACTTCTTTGTCTGCAACCTTTTCTCTTAAAAATGGTACTTGATCTCTATGTGTTTTTTCTTTGCGTGCATCACAGGGTTCTTAGACATGTTGATAGCGCTAGTATTATCATAGTGAATAACAATAGGATAATCAACCTAAATGCCAAAGTCTTTAACCATCTACTTGATCCAAACCATGGTTGAATAATTCAGTGCTGCTGCAACATATTCAGCTTCTGTTGTTGACTAGGAAATACAGTTCTGCTTCTTGCTTATCCAAGAAACCAACCTGTCTCCAAGAAATACTGCTCCTCCTAAAGTGCTATTCCTATCATCAATACAACCTGCCCAATCTGCATCTATATACACATGAAGTTGTACATTATCTAATTTAGGATACCATAAACCATAGTCTATAGTTCCCTTTAGATATTTGAATATCCTCTTGATTGGCATTAGGTGATTTTTCTTGGGTTCAGCTACAAATCTTCCAAAAATGCCAACTGCATTAGATATGTCAGGTCTAGATTGAGTTATATAAATGAGTTTACCAATCATATATTTGTACAATGTCTTATCAACTATTGTGGAATCATCATCTTTTGAAAGCTTGCTTCGTGTTATCATGGAAGTGCATACCGGCTTACAGTCTTCCATCTAGAAGGTCTTCAGTATTTCTTTCACATATTTTGACTGATTAATGAATATACCTTTATCTATTTGCTTTACATTCAGTCCCAAAAAGTATTTTATAGGACCAATCATGCTC
>MU223097.1:133216-189222 GCA_018584345.1 Thuja plicata | reverse complement strand
CCTTTAGGGTTGATCAAAATTGGATCTCCTATTTGTGTATTTGAGGGTGAAAGAAAGGAGCATCTTATCTTCCCTTAATCACAATCACAATTGCAATATACAATCAATCAAATTCAATTAAGTGTAAGATGTGAAATAGGGTTAAGGATTTCAACACACTATAACAAATAACAATTAACAATTCAAACCTCATCTTTATATCTTTACATCTCCTAAACCCCATATTTTTTCTCCCTTATAGGAACATTTAGTCGTATTTGGTAAGGAAAGTCACATCTAGTTTCTGTGTCATTTTTTGTATTTATGGATCACATCTGGTGAAAATTATAATGAACTTCATTGCCTAACCACTAACATTTGCATGCTTGACTTCTTTGGTCTTTTAAACAACTTAACGAGTGTTTGCAGGTTGTCATCAAAGGTTTTTCCTGGAAGTTGGATGATGGATACTAACATGGTTTTTCAGGTTTCTCAACCCCCATCTTGACCTCTATTTACATGCTTTAAACATTAAGAAACATTTTCTAATCTTCTAATAAATTGACTAGAGGACTATGCTCTTTTCCTCTTGAGGAAAATCAGAAACTCATACATCAGTTTAGGAGTTGAGAGGAATTTGGAGTTAACTGAACCAAACCAATCACATCATATAATTTCTTTTGGATCAGTAATTGAACAAAAACAAAGCACTTAATATTGTGGGCAAATTGAACAAGTTTCATCGTCTAAATTTGGATCAAAAATTGAACAAGCTACTCATTAAATATTGCGGTTAAATGAACAAGGCAAATCTATTTTCAAGCATCCTATTTTTGTTAAATAGGAACATCTTAAACCAATCACAACATTGCTTGATGGAATGAACTATTTTCTTGACTTTATTTTGGGAGAAAATGGCTTGGATTAGGAGAGTATGCTCTTCTTCTTCGGAAGAATTAGAAATCTAGACGTCCTACACTTGCCAATCCTTTGTATGCATATTTAATAGTAGAGGGCCTACCGGTTGAGAAAAAAATCTCCCAGGAATGATCCAAGTGAGGATAGGTTTTACACCAACCCTTCCAACTCACTATAAATAATTGCTTCCTCGTGGGACAAAGCCTTGAAAGACGAAATCCATTTTGTTCATAGAATTTTGATATCATTCTTTGAACATACTTGGGTATATGTAGAATGGAGCCGCTTGAATCTTTCTTGGGAGACTACATATATTCAGCTACTCATAGAAATATACACCTCAAATTTTCCTTGTACAATTGTATGGGGGGCGGTTTCAAACAGATTGCCCAATAATAGAAAACAATTGAACTGAAAGAATTCCTGATTCATCCCCGAAAGGGTGATAATCCTTGTGCAAGGCAAAAAGTAATTGCCCCAAGACACTCATCATATCATGCCCTCACTTGCGTTTGGAGTCGGCTAATACAACATCATGACTAGAGCCATTGCGTTCTTGGTGATGGTTGTATTTTGATTAGCATTTGAGTGTCTACCTAAGTCAATGAGCAAGGATTTTCATCCTCCGCCTAGAAAATAGGGAAAAAAAGTATGTATGTTCCTTTAACAATGCAACATTTGCTTGATGTGTCTAAAAAATCACTAAAAAGATAAACTCCTTCAAACAAGCAACAATATTCAGACCTTCAGGCACTTGTGTTTTCCACTCACCAACAGGTCTCAGAAATCATGCTACAATCAAATGAACTTTACACACTTCCAAAATGAATTTTTCAAAACTGATCAAAATTGATAGAGACATCAGAAAATTGCATCCCATATGTCCTATATTGTATCTAGTATTTAAGATCGCATCTAGTATCCTACCTCACATTCATTCATCACTGTGTCGCATCTAGTACATAAGATCACATCTAGGGTCATCAGTAGCTTGCATCCAGTATTTATAGGATCGCATCTAGGAGGTCGCATCTAGGATAGTGGGCCCTTGAAAGATAGTTTCTTAGAAAGTCTCAATTGATTTGGATACCCTTTTGGCTCTTTAGTCTGTCCCTGTTGTCTTTTTCTGGTCTCCCTGTCATTAAATCAAAGAACTTTTTCAAATGTCCACCTTGCATGTCCTATTGGTTTCTCATAATCTGTCTCAATACGTGTGGTCTATCCACTTATTACAACAACTTTATTAACAACTCACTATCAAAGAATTCTAACCCTATGAAATTGGAATCATTTACTTCCACCAAAACTCAAATGATACTTCCACCTAGACACACTCACTTGAACGATTTGAGACTCTACCTGACACTCTTGGGAAATGTTGACAAAAGTTGAGACACAACTTCATGGTTAACACAAGACACAAAAAGTACACCTCTAAAGGATCGAAAGTGCCTCCTAAAACACCACACTTTCCAGGGGAAACATCTCGCAGTTCCCTACTCTATCTAGACTCTCCACAAATGGACAGATCCACTCACGGATGGAGTGAGGCTTTTCAAGAATATGACAATAGAAAGAGCCAAAAGCATGAATATCTCGATGAGAATGAAGAAACCACCTTTGAACATCATCCATTTGGATCAGAAAATGAGGGGGAAATCCCTAAAGATGAGAATGATAAACTCAAATAGAGTAAGAGGTTCCATAAGATATTGGAAAGAATAATTGATGATGATAAAGAGAAATACTTTCTCCATTTGGCATCCACGGGCGTAAAATTACCCCCGGATTATGATGTGGAGAAACTCAAAGAAAAGGAGGTACCAACCCCTATATCCATTCTCACCAAGGAACTCACTTTAATGCAAACAGAGCATGCAAACCTACAATAGGAGAAAGAGAAACCCAAAACAAAATACTCTTTGGACACCATTTGTCCATTCCCTTTTGACAAGAGTATCACTATGGTTCCATTCCCTCCCAACATGGTACAGCCAAAATATGACAAGTATGTAGGAGAGACTGATCCACATGATCATGTTCAAGAGTTTTGTGCTCTTAGCATAGAGTACATGCATGAACCCACTTACCTCATGAGACTATTTCCTGGAAGTCTGGGAAGCAATGCCATAGAGTGGTTCTCGAAACTTACACCCAAGGTCAAAACTTTTGAGGAGTTGATTCAATGATTTATTCAACATTACTCCTATAAAATCCAACATTATGTGACTATGATGGACCTATGTAATACTAAACAAAAGAATGACAAATCATTTACACACTTCCTACAAAGATGGAGGAAAATCTTTGCATGGTACTCAAGAGCTATCCCTAAATCTAAGAAGATGGAAATATTTGTCAATAACTTGGTACCAGAATTGAACTACACATTAAAATGCAAGATTCCCCTAGCTTCGACAGAATGATTAACAACACCCTTTGTATTGAAGAAGTTATGGTCAGAAATGGGGAGATCACCCTTCAAAGTGAAAACAAACCTAACAACTCCAAGCCTAAATGGTGGAAGCAGAACAAAAATGTTGTCAATGATGGTGTAGTAGATGCATCCAATGTTGGCCCTAAACCCGAGGTATTCAATCTAACCAACAGTATGCAAGTGAGCAAGGATGCCAAGGTAACAACTCCCATACCCAAAGAAAACAATGATAATAGCAAGGGTCGGACATGGACTTCAAAACCTCAAAGAACATTTACTCCTTTGGGAGAGCCTCTCGAGACTATTTTGAAAACACTATTAGATAACAAAGTTCTTACGATCCTAGATTCCAAACCATGTGAGACAATGGTCAAACCCAGATGGTGGGATGATAACTCCTACTGTGTCTTTCACAAGAACAAAGGGCACAAGACTAATAATTTCCTTAATCTTAAACATGTCATTCAAGACCTCATTGAAGGAGGTAAGATCAAAGTAGACGGACACACTACCAACAAAGATCATACAACATTCAATAAAGCATTTCCTAATTATGACAAAGGGAAAACATCTAAAGGTAAAGGTAATGAAGTAAACTACGCCTATTCCAATAATGACAATGTGATCAATATGCTAGATGTTAAAATATAATTAATTAATGTGGTCACAATCAAAGGTGTTTCATTCTACTCAAATGCAGTAACTCGGAGCCAAGAACATGTTATGATCAAAGGACCCCCAAAAATAGCATCAACGTCCAAGGTTCCTATCATTACTATCCCTAAACCAACAAAAAAACACGTTGTTACTATTCCTGGAGAAAAGTATGACTTGGTTGACCAATTGCAATGAACCTCTGCCAAAATTTCCATTTTTGAGTCGCTCAAAATATCCATAGTACATAGGGAAATCCTAGAACAAGCTCTACATGCTGCTAACATCCCAAAGGATATTGATATAGACAAATTCCAAGCAATGGTCAATCACATCTCAACGCCATATTACCTCTCCTTTTCTGAAGAGGATGATAAGTCATTGATACATCCACATAATCAACCCCTCCATATTGAACTCCTCATTTATAAATCATGTGTTAGATGTGTATTGATAGATGGAGGCACAATATTGAATATCTATACACTTAATCTCATCAAAAAGTTGGGTCTTTTAGAATAGACCATTGACTCTAGAAGCAAAATAACTATCAAAACTTATGATGAGGAAGAAAGATCCTCTAAAGGACTTATTGTTTTGCCTATTAGAGTCAGACCAATTGAGAAGAATTTTGTATGTCAAGTTCTAGATCTACCCCTGGCCTACAATATCCTATTGGGGAGACCATGGATTCACAAAATGCAAGTTGTGCCATCCACTTACCACTAGTGTATAAATTTCTCACATAATGGGGTGGAAGTGACAATTCCTGCAGATGCTAACTATACTTGTAACAATATCAAAGAAGGTAGTATGATCCGCATAACAAAGAGGCTATGGATGAACTTGCTCCTGAAACTACCAAGGACATGGTTATGAAGAGTTTTGGCGAAACCTTAAAACTTGAAGAAATAGGTATGGGAGAGTACAAGATGGACCTGACTCTCTCATTGATAGAACTTCTGGTATCACCAAGATCCTATGAAAAACCTTCCTCAACATTCACACCTACTTCATCCAAAGAGCTAGAAGTACACAAAGCAACTGGCATGGTAAATTCATCCACATCTTCTTTAGATAACAGAGAAGAACATGCAGTCTTGGACTGGCTTTACAAAGGAGAACTGGTGGAAGCTGAGGTCAAACATGTAGAGATATCCCCAGAATAGTATGGAAACGGATATGATTTCCTCAGAAAGATGGGATACAAAGGAAAGGGACCTCTAAATGACACAGGATGGGGGCTTATTGAGCCTATACCCATGGAGTTCTGGAATATCAAAGACAAAATAGGACTGGGTTTTAATACTAAAACTGATAAACCTGCTTCAAAAGAAAGACCAACCTCAGACAAAGGGAGTGATGAAATAGATGAACTACAGTAGTGGTCCTATGAAAGGTTATTACATGTTGGCATAGAGAATCCCAACTATCAAGGAGAGTGCTATATACCCAGCTTTGAGGTACCACAAGATCTTCACACCCCTTTGTTAGCACAACCTCCCATTCAAGAGGTAGGAGACTCAACAACAGATGATTCAAAAATACCCTTGATAGCAATAGCTATAGAAAGCACACCCCAATGACAAAATTTACATCCTAACAAGGGGAAATTGGTCACGGTTTCACATATTCTTGATCTAGCACACTTTTATCTGCAGGTAGCTAACCAGGTACACCAGATAACTATTGCTGAATACTTAAACAGATCTGATGATGAGGTCACTGACTCTCATGATTATGAATGGGATGAGATATCTATCACCACTGAAGATATTGGAATAGATAAAATTCACATGTTTGTGGCTCCCTCAGCTCCTTGTGAATAGTCTAACACTACTCCCAATAACACTAATAATCATGAAGCAAAAGAAGAATTCCTTCTCCCTGTCAGGGATGGAGAGATTGGTGCTTTCCTAAGACTGGAAGAAGTGCTAAGGCAACAAGAAAGAAGTCTCCATTTACAAAGAGATGAAGATGATAGTTCTACCAATGAATCACTAGAGTTTGATCCACATATGATTAATGATGACCCTTTTTATGACGATCTAACTCTTACTAATCTAAACATTGAAGAAATTAACTTAACAAAACATGTCATGTTAGTTAATGGTCTTGATGCTAATGCAATGTTGTCCTTTCAAGAGTTTGATTCCTTGTCTTTGATACACCCAGACCTCATTGATTGAACTAACACAGATCTTATGCCTATCCTCGACTTTCCCAATGACTATACCCTAGCTTGCTAACTTAATGCTTGTGAACCTTATCCTTCTTCCACCACTGCAAGGAGTGAGAACATGTCATGGGAGGATATCAGGTTTCTCAGTCAAAAACTAAAAAATAAAAAGAAAAAGGGAACTGACGGTGAAAACCACATTGTGGCAGTGTCAAATCCTAAAATAGTAAAAATAAAAGACGTATCCAATGGTGAAAACCTCTTAGAGGCGCAAAAGGATGAGATTTTTGATATCCTCCCTAAACACTTTTAGGAAAGGTCTTCAGTTATGATTGAACCAACACAGCCAATAAATTTGGGCACCATTGAAAATCCTCAAATACTACACCTTGCACAATCTTTGTCAAAAGAAGAGAGGACATAGTTTACAGAGTTCCTAAGGGAGAAGAAGATCAAATTTGCATGGTCTTATATAGATATGCATAGAGTAGATCCTAATCTAATCATGCACCACTTATCTATAGCTCCCGAGATCAAGCCCATGAAACAAAAACTTAGAAATATGCATCCTCATGTTGCATTACTAGTCAAAGAGGAGCTAGATAAATTGTTGAAAGCTGGATTTATCAGAGAGGTTGCCTACGCAGGATGGATCTCCAATGTGGTCCCCGTGTCTAAATCTGATAAATCTATCAGGATCTATATGAAATTTAGAGACTTAAACAAAGCATGTCCTAAGGATGACTTCCCACTACCTAACATTGACATGATCATAGACCTCACAACAGGCTACCAGATGTATTTATTAATGGATGCATTCTCGGGCTATAATCAAATCAAAATTTCCCTTGAGGATCAAGAGAAAACTGCATTTATATGTGCATGGGGGACCTTTTGCTGGAACATCATGCCATTTGGGTTAAACAATACTGGCACAACATATCAAAGAGAAATGACTAATATATTCCATGATATGATGCACAAAAATATGGAAGATTATGTGGATGACACCTTAGCCAAATCCAAAAAAAGGAGCACTCACATTGATGATTTAAGGAAAATATTGGATCGAATGGAGCAATTTCAGCTTAGGCTCAATCCTAAGAAGTGTTCCTTTGGTGTCCAATCAGGGAAACTCTGAGGGTTTATAGTTTTAGCAAAGGGAATTGAGGTAGATCCTACAAAAGTCAAGGCTATTCTAGAAATGACTCCTCCATGCAACATCAGTCAAATGAGGACACTACAAGGGAGACTTCAATCTATGAGGAGATTCATGTCACAACTGGCAGACAGAGAACAACCCTTTACCAAATTACTACATAAAGGGGTCACCTTCAAATGGGATGAACACTATGAAGCCAACTTTAGAGAACTAAAAGGGTACCTGGCTACTCCTCCTATTCTTATGGCGCCTATTCATGGAAAGCCATTAATCCTATATATCTCAGCTACAACTACATCATTAGGAGTATTATTAGCACAAGAGGATGAAACAAAGAAAGAAAGAGCTATCTACTACATTAGTAGAACACTAGTCTCCTATGAGCTCAATTACAACATTATTGAGAAAGTATGCTTAACACTCATTTTCGCATCACAAAAATTAAGACACTACATGCTCTCACATATAGTAAGGCTCATTTCTAAGATTGTTCCTCTAAAGTACCTTTTAATAAAAACAACATTAACAGGACACTTAGCAAAATGGGTCCTCATTCTAAGTGAATTTGACATTGAGTATGTGGATAGGAGAGCTATTAAAGGACAATTCCTTGCTAACCAGCTAGTTGATTCACTACTTCAAGATACTGAACCTTCACAGATCAAATTCCCTGACAAGACAATCATGCATTTAACTGAGCATCTGTGGAAGATGTATTTTGATAGTTTTTTCACACAGCAAGGCTCTGGAGTAGGAGTTTGATTCATAAATCCTCAAGGCTACAAGATACCCAAGTCTTACAAATTGATGTTCCCATGCACGAACAACATTTTAGAATATGAGGCACTGGTCAACGGTCTTAAGCTTGCCATGGAATGGAAAATTGTAGAGTTGCATGTATATGGTGACTCTCAGCTCATTATCAATCAAGTTAATGGAGATTACCACACAAAAGATGAAAATTTGACACCCTACAATCAACTGGTTGATGATTTAAAGAAATATTTTGTCTTCATCACATTCCAGCAAGTACCTAGAATAGAAAATAAGGTTGCAGATGCCATGGCTACATTGGCGTCCATGTTACAACTGGAAGAACATCAATTCCACCATGACTTCTTGGTGGAAGAACTATCCTATCCCACCTTTGATACCCCTGAATACCAAGTAATCTATGCTTTGAACACCCCAGAGCAATCTTGGTATGCCAATATCATTTCCTATCTCACTGACCAAACCATTCCTACTAATCTATCCAGAAATGAGAAGAGAGCCCTGATTAGGACAACATTGCATTATGTCCTCATAACTAATAACTTATATCAATGAGGTCTTGATGGTACACTTCTTAGATGTTTAGAACTCAAAGATTCTGATCTCACATTAAAAGAAGTCCACGAAGGTGTATGTGGATCACACTCGAATGACTTTTCATTGGCTAAGAAATTGCTCAGAGTTGGCTATTATTGGCCTACCATGGAAAAAGATGCTATTAAATTCTCAAAAACATGTCATAAATGCCAGACACATGGAAATCTCATCCATGCTCCTGCCAAAGAACTCATACCTTTTATTACACATTGGCCATTTCAGCAATGGGCCTTTGAATTGGTTGGACAAATATATCCCAATTCTTCAAATGGACACAATTTCATCATTACGGCCATTGAGTATTTCACAAAGTGGTTTGAGGTCATGCCGCTAATCAAAGCCACGGGCAAATAGGTGGCTATGTTCATTCTGAACTACATTATTTATAGATATGGGATACCCTCTTCAATTTTCACAAACAATGGGGGCCAATTTAAAAATCAAGACATTGATGACCTTTGTGAACAATTCCATATCACTCAATACTGCTCCTCAATCTATTACCCTCAAGGTAATGGACAGGCTGAGGCATCCAATAAAAATATTCTAAAAATCCTACACAGAACTATGAGTAAGTCTAGAAGAGACTGGCATCTACTACTGAATCTGACACTTTGGGCCTATAGAACAAGCATTGAAACACCAACTGGAGCCATGCCATTTTCCTTGGTCTATGGTACTAAAGCAGTACTACCTATCGAGGTTGAAATCCCATCCTTACAGATATCTTTACAAGACCTTGGTACTGATGAGCAGTACCACATCGATAAAGTGACTTCTTTAGACCCACTAGATGAGTGCAGACAACATGCGTTTGACCATCTGAAGGTGTACCAAGCACGTATGTCCAAAGGCTATAATAAGTAGGTCAAACAATACAAATTTGAAGTTTGATATCTCGTCTTGAAGGAGAATCCTAAGAACCAGCCCAACAAAGAACATAAAGGAAAATTTGAACCTAACTGGTTGGGACCTTATGTTATCACTGCTACTTTTGGGACTGGAGCTCATAAACTAGCTACACCTAAGGGGGAAATTCTTCTAGATCCTATCAATACTCTACATTTGAAGCAGTTCTATGCTTAATGTTTGGCTAGCAGATACTATACAGTGAAATAGTTCTCAGAAAATACCAAAAATATTTAGAAAATTGATCCAGAAGAAATCCAAAAAAAATGGAAAAGGTTCTGAAGAAAAGGGTATCCTTGGTGAAAACCTAGTAAACAAGTGCCTTGATACTACAAAAACATTCAAAAAAGAAAAAATTGAAAAAGAAAAAAGTGCCTTGATAACAACCTGGTAAAATGGGCATCCTGGTAGCAAAAAGAAAGAAAAAGATCTTGCCAAGTGGTGAAAACCTGGCAATTAGGCATCACTTGTGTTCAGTGATCCATCTATCAATGCACTACTAATACTGAACCTTCACAATTACACCTATGCTAAAATGCTGACTTTATTTCCTTATGACTATCTTATCCTTGCTTGGGATTTGTCTATCTTTTTGGGTCTAGGGAACATGTCATTCTACACTGGGGGATCTTTGCTAGTCTGATAGGTTGCATCTGCTAAGTATTCATAGAATGGTTTGTCTTGTGATATGATACTCTTGAATACTTTCACTCCCACTATCACTTTTACAAAACAAGGATGACACAAACATTGCACTCACATGAATGGTATTCCTAAGACCTACATTGGATTCCGAATAGCGACAAGATTGTATACAAGAAAATGGACGCCATATTTTCTTGAATTCCAAACTTTTTGGTTGATGAATCTATACTGTGCTTGAAGAATGAATCAATAGTATTACTTAAACATAGTTTGGTCTTGGATGGATCATAACTCTTTTATGTCCTGATGATGTTTAACTAGGGGCATCTGAGCAGTTATGAATTTTATTTACTTGATTCATGATTGATAGTTGTTATGTCTTCTGAGTTATTCCATGACATTTGCGCAAAGACAAAGAGTCACAAGGATAGGGGGCATAACATTTTTTTGTTTTTCTACATATAGTGATTGTTCCAAGTAATCCTATAAATTTCACCTAAATTGGATGTTTATGGTAAGAGCTGCCATCATGAGTGGATAGCTACATATATCTTGATCTTTGTTATGTGTAAACTACGGTGAGGTTGAAACAATTTCCTTGTATGTTTTTTGAATTAGATTCTCACTAAGGTATACGACGCATAATGTACCCAAGGCTATGGATTTTCAAGGTCATTGCAGGTTCAATATCTTGCCTTAGACAGATTCTGATATAATAAAAAGAAGGTGACTATTTTGTTATCTTGGATTCTATGCCTTGATGCCTAAGTCTATTTCTGACATTCTAATAAATATAGTATTCATATTGTCATAATATTACTGGGTATTAGTGATGGTTGTACTATTAGGTGGTATCCATTCTGAAAAGTGCCCAATGATGATAAAAATGTTGCAATATTTTCTAATTAGTGACAAGTCCTAAGAGTCTGCATATAGTTGCATTTAGAGGTTGCAAGATGCATTTTGAAAGAAGTAAAAGCATAAGGAATTTGAGCTCAAAAATGATTTCTATTTTCTTCTAAAACCAAGTTAATGACATAATCAATGACTCCCAAAATCTTTGATCTATTGGGAATGAACTCAAACTCACCTTTTTCACGTGATTAACTTGGTTCTTGTGTGTTTATTCTTAACACCCCCGTTTCTTCACTTCTTCTACTTCATTATTTCTCGTCCTACCACTTCTTGCAAGTGATACATTCTTTCCACAGAGGGATTTCATTCTTTTTCCTTCAATTTCATTCCTGAGGGGGCATGATCACACTATCATCAATAAAATTCTTGCTTGAAACAACATTAAAATGACTTCATTATCAAACAAACTAGGGGCATGAGAGTTTCCTTGACTAAGTCGGAACTCTTGGATAGAAAGATTTGGTTCTCATAAGCTAGATATCTTGTGTTTCCTCATTTTAAAAGATTCTTACTAAGCTCCTGGCATCTTCATACTGACTTTCGAATGACAACCAAGTTCGGAATCAGTATTATCAATCTTTGGATGGCAACCAAGTCCAGAATTGGTATCTTGAAGATCTTTTATTGACCTTTGTAAGACAACCAGGTTCAAATTCAATTCTATTAGTTTAGTTTAATCAAGTGCGAGACTGATCTCATCAACATTTTGTTCGATAACCAAGAACAAAATTCTCAGTCTTTCTGAAGTCAAAATCAAAAGCTTTCTTTGAATCAATGCGCTACTCGCACATCAATTCAAAGAGGGGAAAATGTAACCACCTGGATTTGGTCTGTTCTGACTATAGACCCTATTTGGCCTAAGTGTGATCATACCCTCAATTATGTCATGACAATGTTACTTTGGCATAATTCATTTTAAATCAAATTTAATGTCCTAGGTGATTTTTATCACTGAATTATATTAACTATTATAGCCATACAATTCAAATCAATTCAAACCAATTATATCAAATCAAATTCAAACATGGCTTTATTATTTAATCATAAAGGAATTAAATAATCCTTAAATCAATTGCTCACTGGAAAATGAACCCATTCCCCTAGCCTAATTAATTTAATTAAAATGGCTATAGTCCCTTTAATTATTAAAAAGAAATAAAATGCTTAAATAATTAAATCCTATATATTTAAATGAATTATGTCAAATAATTCACTTCATTTATATTCCCCTAAACCCCAACCTAACCTATCTCAACCACTTCTACCCTGGGTTCTAACACATCCCAACCTATTCCCCCATGCTAATCTAATTCTAATCCTAATTCTATCTTAACCCACCTCCTAATGTTGTCACATTCCATTAGGGAATGATTAAGGACTCCACCCACTTCAGAAAGTCAAGGAATCTCAAGATTCCTTCCTCAAGTCCACTTTCTCAAGCCACCCTCTTACATCTTTCTCATGCTTCTTTAAGGCTCTCATTAATTCCTCATTAATGAAGATTCCTTAAGCCCATGTCTCCCCCATGCCTATTGAATGCCTTTGGCATTTATTTCTTCTTACACACCATTAATGAGATTTTCAACCCATTAATGCACCTTGTCCCCCCCCCTCTCTCCTCATTCTTCTATAAATAGAAGGCATTTTTAAGAGAAAATAAGCCCTTACCATATATTGAAAATGCATTGTTATGCTGCTAGGATTTAGATGCATTCATATTTCGTTCATAGTTTCATTATCATGCATTGTTATTATCTTCACTTTTAGAGCTAAATATGCAAGTTTTCTTATCATTTAGTTTGTTTTAACTCAAATATTTCATGCTAAGTCGTATATGTCACTAATAGTAGCATAATCTAAGGGCTATTATGTTATTAATCACACTCTTCTTAGTTAGAAAGCAATAGGTCAATATTAGTGGTTTTTTATGCTTATCTAACCCCTTTTTCGCTAATGCAATTATCTATTGAAGTGTTGTGTCGTAGGTAGCAGGCGCAAAAATATACACACACACATGGCTAGGTAACAAGGCCACATTTAGATATCACACATGTAAGGTATAATTCACTGCTGAAACAATTTTTTATGAGTATGAATTTTTGGCATTGTTGTCAAAGAGGGAGAGAACAAATTGATGACATTTATCCATAATAAAGATATTGATGAAAGAGAAAGAGAATTAATTGCTACTATTTACTAATAAAGGAGAATTAGAATGTATACTACAATATCATAAGATTTATCGAAGATAGAGATTAGTTTGATGATCTGAAAAAGAAATATCAACTCAGAGGGAGTAATGACATAGATTGACAACATTGAGAAGTGCCATCATGAATTGTTATAGTACTACTATAGTGTTTCCATCAATGCCAAAGAGGGAGATTGTTAATAAATTGATGGAGATGATGAAGACCGAGTAATAATAGGTATACATGTTTGTAGAAATGGTTACATTAGTTGATATTTTTTCATTGATGTCAAGAAATTGATTACAACTTTTTATTGAGTTACCATATCATAAGAAGGAGAAGTTAAATGGGTGACAAATACAGATCAGACAATGATAATTAATGTTGATATAGTTGTTTGATACTATTTATTTGATGTTATCAAATTGGTACATTTTATTGATTAACTTAGAGATTGCAACGATTTAATTAATGACTGAAATGAGTTACTCTATTGAGCTAGACAGAGTTAGTCGGTATAGAGTTATGCTAGTCAGTTTCAGTAACTGAGCACTGAGCAGTGAACGAAGTTAGTTACCAAGTTGATAAGCAAGTTAATGAGTATAAGATATTGATTAATAATGATGATAAGATCGAATTTAATATGAAGCTATAATGATATGGATGTTGTTAAGAATTAAAGGAAGTTTGTTAGAAGATCTATGAGCGAGAAAATTAAATGAGAAGATCTAAGGAGAAGATTAAGTGGTTAAACCTAATTATTAGAGTTCCAAGAAAAAGTTCAAGTTATGAGGTAAAAGTTAACGATTTACCAAGCTAAGATTTGTGAAGAAGATAATTGAATGACTAAGCACAAATGATGGAAAACCTAAGAAAGGAAATTAAGAGGAAAAAGTTTGTCTATATAAAGGATGATAAATAACAAAGACAATGATGCTAGCAAGTTGAATTAAGAAGCAGAAGAAGCTGAAGAATAGAAGTTACTGAGCAGAATAGAGAAGCAGAAAGACTAGAATCTACAGTCTAAATAAGAGACAAAATGGAGTATATGATGCCAGTATTCATGTGACCATAAAGGATCTGACCCAAGAAAAGGTAATTGCTATATTTACATATCAAAGTTTTACTGTTGCTTATTAACATTTGTAATAGAGGAAATCTCTTAACCAAGTGGATTTAATAGTCCTATTTGTAAATCGTAGAAGTAGGTGACATTACAGAACAATGTTTAAATTCCTCTAGCAAGACCACTCCTAACAGGTTGAAGATCTTAATAGATCTGAGTTAAATCCCTTAACAGGGTAACATCTAGAAAATGTGTTTTTAATCTTTATTTGGATAAGTTCTTAACCAAGTGTACTTTAGAAGGGTACATTTTTATTGTGGTTCACAATTCCCACAAAGGTTTTTCCCATATAGGGTTTCCTCATTAAATATGGTCTTAACTGAGTTTGAATGATTGATTTTCATATTATGAGATGTATGGATGTTTAAGTTATTAAGTTATTTGGGTAGTCGATTATTACTATTGTAGACGTCCAAAATCATCCTTATATTAATTTAATTAATATTCCCATAACATTATAGTTAATTTTAATTAATTATATTAATTATATTCTTCTATCTATTTAATTAAATTCATTTAATTAAATATGATTCATTCTCCTTTGTATTTAAATTTAATTTAAATACTGTCCCTTTTAATGTATTAAATCTTATTTAAATACATTATCCCTCATTGATTCCCTTTAAATAAATTTTTAATTTATTTATTCCTTCACATGACCTAAATTCTACTAAACCACAATTAATCTAAAATCCAATTTGGATTAAGCTAATTTGAACCTAGATCCTACCCTATCTCACATCACTCTCACCAAATAAACCTACCCACTAATTAACTAAGGTTAATTACGCTAATTTCTTGATTCCTACAATAATTAGTCCTAATTATTTGCTCACACGTGTGATAAAATTTCCAAAAATTGACTTTTCCAAATAATCCTTATTTGGTGCCAACAAGGTTTCTTAGACCTATGATGACACCTTATTACACTTTCCAAAAGTGTCTCATTGGTCCAAAACTCTTACACCCTCTTACACCTTCTCACAAGATCCTTCACATGTGTACTTTAAGTACACTTTGACCCATCACATCCAAAGTTGCTCACACATGTGTGAGTAAAGTGGGCCTCTTGCATGGCTTATGTGTCCCTCATGTGTCACCTATGTGGATTCCACATGAGCTCCACCTCATCCAAGTCCTCTCTCTCCTCCAAAAACTCTATAAATAGAGGCCTTTCTCAAGAGCAAATCATCTCTTATTTTTGCATTGTTATCATGCTAGTTTTTTTCTAGGATTTATTAAGCAATTTAAAATTTCATAGTAATCTTAGTTCATTTTCAAGTTATTTCATGGTTGAATCTAGATATCACATCTTAGGTTTAATATGGAATGAATCATAGTTCTACTTTCTTAGTTAAATCTTGCATTAGCATTCTAGTTTAAAGCTTGCATTCTCATCATTGTGATGGCTTGAGACAAGTTCCTCATACTTGTTCTTGAGTTTTTCACTCTCTTAGCTTTCATTGTTATCATAGTGGGATTAGTAATATTGTGTTGGGAGAGCACACCCACAAACCTCTCTAAGAGAAAATCAACAAGGTCTTGGGTGCCCTTGTTCAACTCATCAGAGGTCATGATGGAGTTTTCTTGTTTTCATAGTATGCTTTAGACATGTTAGTATAACTCATTGATTGTTATTTCTCTAACGTTTGCATGTCTGAGCGTGCTCCCAACAGGTAGGTTTCTAGCATGTACAACTATATTCATTTCTACAAATTAAATCAGTGAGCTATGTTTTAAGTATTTAAGTTTGATTTTGTCTTATTCACGGGCCCCCTCTCAGTGGACCAAAATAAAACACATTTCCAAGCTTCTCAAGCCTTATGAAATCTTGTTCCGGGTTGGTTTTTTTTACCCAATTTGACTTTAGAGATCTCAAAATCGATGATCCTTTGTAAAATTGTGGAAATGTTTGGGACATATCTTAATTTGTATTGTTCACTTAAAATGATTTGTTTTCCATTAAAGTTTGTGTGTGTTACACAATTCTCATATTCATTCGTTTCGTTGGTATTGTTAGCCTTTTTACTAGGTGAATTGCTAAGATGCCCTAGTTTGCACATTATTAGTGATTTGGATTAGATTTGAGGTCATTTTTAAGCTAAGCTAAAAGTGCATAAAAGGAAGTAAAGTAAGCTATCCATTGAAGTAAATGAAATGGCATATACTTGATCATATATAGAGTTAAGCATGGATGGTATACATATGCCGTAAAGAAAGTAAAGCAAATATGAAGAGCTCACATATGCTGTGAGCATAGACAAACCTAAATATCTTATGACTACCTATATACATGCATAAATGAGACATAAACAAATAGAGGGATACAATTCTATTGCCTGTTGAGAGGAAGAATGTTGAGTCCATTCCAATTCCATAGATTCTCCAGTACCTGCAATAATGAAGATGGGTTAGATATTTAAAATCTAAGAAATATTTGAATACCCAACCACCTATCCACATCTCTAATCATACATGTCCACACATAATCATTAGCTATCAAAAGATGATCCATGATTAAGGCAGATGAATACTCAAATGATACAGAAAAAGGAGAAGTATCATGTTTTTCTTAACCTATTTGTGTAACACCCCAAAATTGGCACCTTATAATTCCAATCAATTTTGGTGCGCTCCTTCAATTTATCATCATTGAAGTCCTATTATACTAGGCAAATTCTCCTTTCTATTTGACTTTAATTGACTTAGTCTCAAAAGCAAAAAACCTAAATTTGCATAAATCTGACACTATATTTAATTCGTAAATTATCAAAGTTTATTAGCTAAAAATCCCTATGATTAATTAATTTAATTCTAAATTCCTAAATGCTTTTAAATTAAATTATTCCACCCCCTTTAGCTAATATACATCAAAAGGAATTGAATAGTTATTTAATTGTTTGAATGAATTATCCTAAAAAAGAATTCCATAATTCTATATGAAAGGTCACTCATGTGGCAATAATCCACTCTTTTAATTAAATAATTCTTGCATTTTTGTCTCAATCTCCATCCATGAAAATGAAGAGGCAACCGTTTCTTTTCAAGAAACTCTTCACCCTCTTTTCATGGTTCTTCTATATTATGGGCCTTATTTCTTCATTTGAGAGGATGAACTGAAGAGTATCAAAACTATAGGTAAATTTGTCTTGATTTTTCATGCTTTTAAGTTGTGTTGCATAATTAGTTTATTATCATTTATATTAGTAATATGTTGCATTTTAATGTAGTTTTCTTACATATTTAGTAGCTTAATTTCATCATCTTTCAAGATTTCTAGATTAATATGCATTTCAATTCTAGTTTAAGGGCACTTCATTTCTAGATTAATTGCATTTTCTTTCATAGATTAATGGCAATTTTCTTACCTTTCATGCTTTAGAAATCCTCCATTTTAGCGATGGTCAAGGTTGTTGGCTCTTATTTTGAGAGTAAATTTGACATCCCCAACTAATTAGGAGGCAACAGGTCGCTTCAATCAAGTTTGTAAAATGGACAATTCATGTTCATCTTTGCAAATTGAATAATTGGGTTTGTGCCTGATTTAGAGGTCACATTCAAGCACATAACATTTTGGCGCCCACCGTGGGGCAGAAAAAATGATTTCTAGCCTTATTCTCAAACTTTTTTTGACAGTGATTTGAACTCTGCCATACTTTCATACAACACTAGTATAGAATCTCGCTTGACATTTCATATCGAACCGCATGAAGTTTTGCTCCCTGTAGCACTCTCTCACACTAAGAAATAGAAAACTCGCGCGGGTCCTACACTTTCTCGCGTGCAGCAAAATACTTGCTCACGCGAAATTTCACAGATAGTCATTAAATTTTCAGAATCTACAATTTACTGTTGTCTTTTTCTTACATCTTCTCTCTATTGTTTATTTCCTATTTCTGATTTCTGCTACAGCATAATAGTGGTCTGCAGGTCGCTTGTCAAAGATCATAAAAACTTCCTAACGGTTTGCTTGCAGGACGATTGTCAAAGGCATATTAAAAAAAATTGTGTTTGTTTACTGTTTTACATTCACATAGTTTAAATAGGGCTTTGTTAAAATTTCTTAAGGGTCCCGATAGAAAAGTAGGGGAATAGGCTCTTCATTACATGGAAGTGATTCCCATGGATGAAACTGAGACTCAAATTTTTCTAGCATGATGGATACTTGGGGAAGGAAAGTAGGATAGTGAATCTTTAGCACTTCTACTTGTTAGGGGATTATGCTCTTCTCTCTTTGAGAGAATCAGAAACCCAAAGGCTTGTGGATTTGGTGGAGTGAAACTATCTCGGTGATGAATATGATTGATGTGTTTGGGTAAGGTGAAGAGGTAGAGAAGTATGCTCTTCTCTCTTTGAGAGAATCAGAAAATCAAACCCTTGAATCTGAACCAAGTTGTGTCACCTTTAGAGGGCCTACAAGAAGTTGAACCTCCAAGAATGACCCAAGTGAGTACACACCTATCACTAGTGATTCCACCTCACTATAATAAAATCTGCTTTGTTGAGTCCAAAGACTCCAAAGCCATGGTAACTTCTTTCTCATGATTTTGACTATCATCTTGAGAAAGCCTTATTTGTTGTACTGAGCAGCACTGCTCCCAGCCTTGCTTGCAAGGGTGTATGAATTTCAAGTGTTGGTGTGGCTGCGAGGCCCTAGCTCTGTATCAGAGGTACTAAAGGTTATTCTGCATGGAAGCCCACTAAAAAATCTCTTAGTTAGATGCCTACCTGGATCACCTCTGAAAGAAGACATAATCTGTGCGCAGGGAGAGGGAAGAATCTCTCCCATAGATTCTCAACATAGGTATGCACCTAGATGCTTGAAATGGTATATGATGCTAGCCCCTTCTTTAAGGGTAACCTTTCAACATATATACTTATTCCTTGGAAACACCAAAAACACGGGTGCTCTTTCAAGGGTGACACTGCTGTGTGAGGTGCATGCATACGGATAAGAAAGCGGGGCACATATTTTGTCTTCTCCACCAATTTTTTTTGTAGGGATAACTAAGTGTTTGTTTTTTAGTCTTAAACTATCCAATCAAGATCAAACAAAGACTCCCATGACTCTTCCAAGTTTCTTTGTCCTTGGTAGAACTATTTACGACTACTACTTGTGTCACTACTACTTGATTGAAACTTTGTGTTTGTAAATGAGTGCTTGTCACGTTGAAACTGCAATTGCTGATTTGTATCATCATAAAACTGCCCTGAACCTGGAAATTCTGTCAAAGAACAGTCCCGACTATGTCTTGAAATCTTGTTTTTATCTCAAAAACTGAGTCTGTTTATCTAAATCTAGAGTTTTCTCACGCGAGTTTTCAAAAACTAAGCACTTTCTTGTGTGAGCTGGCATTTTATCGTGCAAAGTTGAGCACTTTCTCACATGGCGCAACACTTTCTCACACAAATCTATAGCCTGGCGTCCAAAAAAATGAGGTTTTTCTCGTTGACTGGTGAATTTTCTGCCTGATCTAACTTTTGTTTGGGGTTTGATTGCTTGTTTCCCTATTGTCTGTAGTCTGAAACTAGTTGTTTCAAGTTGTGAACTGACTGATTCTTACTCAAACTTGTCTTGTCTCTTTGTCTTCATCCTATCTTTTCTGTGTTTTTATACATTGCGACATGATATTCACATCTCGGCTGTTCTAGCCATACTCTTGATGATTCATGCTAGGTGCATTCTCACACCTTGGTTGTTCTAGCCTATTACCTCTTTTTTTTATATTTCTAGAGATAGAGTTTTGAGTCAGATCCTAAGTTTCCTCTTGTTTCATCTCTGTCTATGCCTGTTACGACTAGGAGTGGCAATATTTTTCCCATACGCAGTTCCAGAGTAGGTAGAAGTAAACCTTGTAATGAAGGAAAATGTCATTCTGAACCCATTGTTCAACTTGATAGTCAAGAGGGATCCTCATGTTTCTCTTCCCTGTTCAGTATAGATCTGAGTCCAAATCAGAAACCAGTGTTCCAGCTGTGTTCTAATCCTTTGTTTCAAGATCAACATAATCCATTTCTTTCAGATCAATAAGGCTACAGAAAGTCACCTGTTTGGGTTGATCCTATTGATGACCCCCACTACCTTAGTGACCCTTTTGAATGTATCAATCCTTTTGATCTTGTCAACCCCTTTGATCCACTGAGAGATACATTGACTACAAATTCTCAACTCAATACTCACACTCAAACTGAAGAGGTGCACACGGCACAATCTCACATTAACAACATGGAAACTCCTTTCGATTACATGCAAGGTCAATACAAGGATGGTCATGACCAATCCCAAAATGAACAAGGTCAGCAAGAAGAGCAGCATCACCAAGGTCAAGATCAGACTTATAGTATTTATGAGATTCTTGGTAATGATGATGAGCCAATAACTCAAAATGACATAGATGCTGAAAAATCTAATAAAGCTCTCATCAAAATGATGGAAATACTCCTTGCAGAAGATAAAGAGAAATACTTTCTAGATTTGGCAAAACAAGGAGTTAAGTTACCCTCAAACTTCCAAGTGGAAATGCTTGTGGCTAAAGAAGAAGAAAGTGAGACCTCCAAATTGCATAAATTAATTCAAGACATGCAAAGTCAAATCATCTGACTTATGAAGGATAAGGACAAACCCACACAACAATTCACAATGGGAAGCATATTTCCTTTTCCTTTTGATAAGAGTATTATTATGCCACATTTTCCCAAAGGTGCAGAACTCCCTAAATATGATAAGTATCTGGGTACCACTGATCCTCAGGATCATTTAAGAGAATTTGGCACCCTATCTATGGATTTCATGCATGATCAAACCTATTTGATGCATCTCTTTCCCCAAAATTTGGGTGGATCTTCCATGGAGTGGTTTTCTCGACTACCCACTGGCATCAAGAGCTTTGATGAGATTGCCAATCTCTTTATACAACACTATTCTCACAATATACAACATCTCGTCAACATAAGGGACCTTTGAAATCTCAAGAAAAGGCAAGGGGATCCATTCTTAACATTTCTCCAAAGATGGAGACAACTTTGCACTAAGTATCCTGGCAAAATACCTGAATCTGAGAAACTCGATATCTTCTTGGATAATCTCACCCCTAATTTTGGGTATCAAGTACAACTTCAAGGTCCCCTTAATTTTGATAGCATGATAAAGCAAGCTATGAGGATAGAAGCATTTATGGTTAAAAAAGGTGAATTGACTTTGTGTAAAGACAACAAACAAGGTTCCTCATCTTCCAACAAAGATAAAGGGAAGTTTACCAATAAAAATAGGGACATTATGAATGATGGGGTGGTCGATAACGTGACTCCAGCTCCTTCAAACCGGTCTTCAATCTCACCTCTAGTATATAAGCGACCAAAGTTGTTGAAAATGCTACAACAAACACTCAACAACCTTCTAGATTTTCTGGCAACAAACCTTGGGCCCCATGACCCATGCATGAATTTACTTCTTTAGGAGAACCGCTTGATGTGGTTTTCAAAACTTTGGTGCAAAATTAGATTCTTGCTCCTTTGGAAAAATGTCTATACATTCTGCAACCACAACCTCATTGGTGGAATGACAACGCTTACTATGACTACCACCAAAACAAGGGTCATAAGACTGCTACTTGTCTTCAATTGTGTCATAAAGTCCAAGATCTGATTGATAACCAGGTTATCATTGTGGAAAATCATAACAAGAATTTAGATCATTAGGCATTTAAAGACCCCTTTTGTTGTCACGAGAAAGGAGAATCTTCCAACGCTAAGAACAATAATGCCAAGGTCAACTATGCACATGCCACTTATGATAATGTCATCAACATGGTTGAACCTTTGGAAGTTGAATATTGTAATATGTTTACTAGCAAGGGGAGTGGGGATTCTTCTAAGCCTAAGACCCCATTCATCTTGAGAGGTCCTAGGTCTCAATTATCTAAATCTCTCAAGATTGTGCGAACGTTGTTACTAGATCCTGCACTAAAATCACTATCAAGGGTCCTGACCCTCCTACTGCTACGTCTGCACAGAAAAAAACTATAGATAAAACTATTGTTGGCTCTACCAACAAGACCATGAAAGTAGTCCCTACACCTCCTACTGCTAGTTATATCATTCTTGACTAGCTTCAAAGAACCAATGCTCAAATAACTATCTTTGAGCTATTAAATATCTCACCTACTCATAGGCAGATTCTAGATAAAGCTCTCATAGAAGCTAATGTCCCCAAAGACATCAATCTGGATCAGTTTCAATCCATGGTGGGTCACTTGACTTCATTGCATTATTTGTCCTTCTCAGAAGAAGATGATCACTCAATTAGTCACCCGCATAATGCTCCTCTACATATAGAAGTCATGATAGGAAAATAGCTAGTCTGTTGCATCCTCATTGATAATGGTGTTGGTCTCAATATTTTCTTCACTCACTTTCTTGCTCAGCTAGGTTATGGAGAAGATCACATAGATTCCTGCAAAATAAATACTATCAAGGCCTATGATGAAGAAGAGATAAAATCTAAAGGTCTAGTTATGCTACCCATTTGGATTGGACCAGTTGAGAGCGATGTCACATATCAGGTGATAGACCTTCCTCTTGCATATAATATCTTGCTAGGATGACCGTGGATCCATGAGATGCAAGCGGTTCCCTCCACATACCATCAATGTATTAAGTTTTCTTTCCAAGGTGCAGAGGTGACAATTCCTGCTATTATGGGCTCTTCTTGTAATGCGCTTACTCAGTCAGCTGATAGTCTTGTTCCATTTAATAGAGAATATATAGAATTATGTGATGCCAAGCTCAAATATATGGAACAAACCCTAAAAATCACAGACATAGGCATGGGAGGATATCAAATAGAACCTGTGATATCGTTAGTAGCTCTACCTCCTTCTCCTCATTCTTATGGGAGACCGTCTGAAAACAACAGATCTTCTGCTCCTCCTGAGATAGTTTATGATGGTGCCTTTGTATGGGCTTCTACACAATTAGAAGATGAAGATGAGGAAAGAGTTATTAAAGCTTGGATTTGTAAAGGAAGGAGCATATCTAAATAGACCTCCCTAGATCATGAACTAAATCCCAACAATGAAGGCCTTAAGATTATGAAACACTTTGGGTACAAAGGGAGTGGCCCAATAGGGGTGAATATTAATGGGTTACTTGAACCTATTAAAGGTATAGGTCAAAAGACAAAAGACACCACTAGTTTAGGCTTCAAGAAGATCCTGTTCCATCTAGGGATTAATAAATTTGTGGAAAAATTAGAGCCTTCACCAGAACTTGAAGGTATAGCTGTAGTCGACACCATAGAAGATAGCTCTAATGAGGATTGCTTTTCTTATCCCATTCCTCCAGATCTGGCAGCATTCTTTGCTGAGCTAGATAATTTTGTACCGCACACCAATGTAGTCGAGACTGATAGCGATTCTGATAAAACCACTCCATTTGATACACTAGCCTATGAACAATGGAAAGTGTTACAAGATCCTAGTTTCCAATGTGAACGATACATACCACCAGAGTTTCAAGAATGGTTGGCATGAGAACAAGCTGGTGTTGCAAGAACTCCTAAACCTTCATGGTGTAAGCACCCAAGTTAGAGTTCGAACATAGATTCTCATGAGTACAAATTTGATAGTTTGTCAGAAGGATCTTATGAAAAAATTCTCGACATAAGTGAGGGGTCTAGTGAAAGGTCTAATGAGTTTGAGTCCATAAATGTTAATGTGTCTTCTAATTCAGTCATTAGGGGTCGAAAGGATTCAAACACACCTTTGGATGAGATTGATTTAGCTCTTAGCTTGCTAGTCAATGCTTTCGATGACTATACCTTGAATGCACTTGAACATGTCACATCTCTTTCACTCTAACATCCTGAGTTAATAGACTGGAATTCCCCTTCTTCATCCAATGAAGTCCTTACATTCTAGAATGACTATGCTCTAGCCTGCTACCTTCACAATGTCAAACCTGTAACGTCCTCCACTAGTGAAGAAAGTGTCAACATGACCAAGGCTAATATCAAGTATCTTAGTCATAAAATTAAAAGAAGAAAAAATAGGTGCTCTGATGGTGAAAACCACATTGTGGCAGTATCAGAGCCAAAAAAGTAAAAAGAAAAGATGTATCCAAAGGTGAAAACCTCTCTGAGGTGCCTGAGGATGAGGTAATTGATGTGCTTTCGAGTCACTTCCAGGAACGTTCATCTGTGTTAATTGAGCCAACTCAGTCGGTAAATCTGGGAATGGCAGAACATCCACACATCATTCATGTGGCCAAATTATTATCTATAAAGGAACTTAAAGAATTCACAAACTTCTTCAAGGATAAAAAGATAAAATTTGCATGGACATATTCTGACATGCCGAGTGTAGATCCTGATCTCATCATGCATCATTTGTCAATAGCTCTGGGTGTGAAACCAGTCAAACAAAAACTTAGAAAGATGCACCCGCATGTAGCTCTACTGGTCAAGGCAGAATTGTAAAAACTTCTAAAATTTGGGTTCATTTGATTAATTGATTATGTAGAGTGGATCTCTAACATAGTCCTAGTGACTAAACATGACAAATCTATTAGAGTCTACACATACTTTAGAGACTTAAATTTGGCATGTCCAAAAGATGATTTTCCATTTCCCAACATTGATATGATTGTGCATATGACAGCAGGGTATGAGATGTATTCTCTAATGGATGGTTTCTCTGGCTATAATCAAATCAAAATTGCACTAGAGGACCAAGAGAAAATTGCTTTTACTTGTGCATGGGGCATATTTTTCTAGAATGTTATGCCTTTTGGACTAAAAAGTGTTGGAGCTACTTATTAGAGAGTTGTCACTAAAATATCTCATGACATGATGCATAAGACAATGGAGGACTATGTGGATGACACACTCACTAAAAGTATGGATAGGAAGACACACCTCACTAATCTAGGCCCTATACTAAATTGTATGGAAAAATTCAGGCTGCGTCTTAACCCTAAGAAATGTACATTTGGGGTTACTTCGATAAAATTACTTGGCTATATTATCTCCACAAAGGGAATCAAGGTGGATCTTGCAAAAGTGAAAGATATCATGGAAATGCCTCCCCCTCGCAATATCAGACAAATTAGAGGTCTCCAAGGTTGGATTCAATCTATTCGGCATTTCATCTCGTAGCTAGCTGACAAGTCACAACCATTTACTAAAACTCTACATAAAGGTGTGACTTATGAATGGAAGAAAGAATGTGAACAAGGTTTTCAATAGATCAAACAATATCTAGCCAATCCACCTATATTAATGCCTCCTATTCAGGGGAAATCATTGATCTTATATACCTCAGCTACAGAAACATCTTTGGGTGCTCTATTGGCCCAAGAAGATCAAAATAATAAAGAAAGAGCCATTTATTACATTAGCAGAACATTGGTCTCTTATGAAATGAATTATTTTGTAATTGAGAAAGATTGCTTAGTGGCGGTGTTTGCTTCCCAAAAGTTATGACACTACATGGTGGCTCACACTATAAGGCTAATTGCAAAAATTGATCCATTAAAATACTTACTCAGTAAAGCTACCCTCATAGGTAGACTAGCTAAATGGGTCATGCTTCTCAGTGAATTTGATATTAAATATGTTGAGAGGAAAGCTATCAAAGGACAAGCAATTTTAGATTAGTTGGCCAAGGCACCTATTATAGATCATCAACCATTAAGGATTGAATTCCTAGATGAGTCCATCATGCTTTTCACACATTAGACATGGACCATGTTCTTTGATGGATCGTTCACCCAGTAGGGGTCAGGAGCTAGAATTTTGTTTATTACACCTCAGCAGTATTCCTTACCAAAAGCATACAAAATGATGTTTCCTTGTACAAATAACACTGCTGAGTATGAAGCTTTGATCAATGGACTAAAGATCACTATTGAATGGCATATTGATGAGATAAAAGTCTTTGGAGATTCGCAACTTGTTATCAATCAAGTGAACGACATCTATCAAACAAAAGATGAAAAGATAGTCCCCTATAAAAAGATGGTTGACGACCTTAAGAAATACTTTGCACATGTTACTTTCTAGCAAATTCCAAGGGCAGCTGTTGTGCCTGCTGCTGTACATGGGGGATCGAGCCAATAGGATCTGTATACCTAGGGAATGGATGTGCTAATATGTGGTCCCTATATGCAGGTGTCATACCTACATTCATCACTTTGACCATGTAATCCCACCTAGCTGGTGGTACTCGAGCATCTATCATACTCCAACCTCTGTCCAGCTATCTCTGCCAACCCTTCTTTGTCTCATCGATGAATCAAGCATAAGTGAAAAACTCCTATGAGATATCTTGACGTCTCCTGAACTGGTGCAACACTCATGTGAGTAAGAAATGCTCAATGAAACTGATGGTACACCCAATCAAAGGATGTGAACAAAGCATATATGATAGCTCATGTCGTGCATCATCCCATACCTCTATGGCTATCCAAGGCTGCCATACAACTGCTGCCATGTCATATATCTGAGCCCGCCATTGCTCTATCTTACCCAGTGTGGGTTGGGTCATAGGACCTAGGTATCTGTATATATACAGCTCCAAAGGATGTCGTGTGTCATGGAAAATTGGCCTACATATGGGAAGGTGCTCCCAGGCCTAGATCTGAAGAACAATGACTCCCGCCGCCATGGTCCATGCACCCTGATACACAATCTCATGCATCTCATGATACATCTAAGTGAGCATGCACTCACCCCATCTGAAAGTCACTGCAGGTGTAGCAATCATCCTCTACAACATGCCATCCCAATTGTACTCCAACCTATGCTGCCCTTGATTAGGCACCAAGTGGCAACTCAAGAAAAGTGCCAAGACAACAGCCAGTGGGTGATCTACACCGTAGCTACGAATCAAATCCTCCCAAGAAATGGCCTGACCTGTCACTAGATCATCCCAGAAGACTGCTCTCAGTGCCAGTGTACTTGCTCTTCGCTGAGTATCATACTCTACATGAGCTCTGTGAAATGGTACTCTCAGAATCCTGTAAATGTCCTCGGGAATGACTGTCATCTCCCCCTGCGGCAAATAAAATGTGTTCATCTCCGAATGTAACCTTACAACTCCAATCAATTTTGGTGCGCTCCTTCAATTTCTCATCATCGAAGTCCTATTATACTAGGCAAATTCTCCTTTCTATTTGACTTTAATTGACTTAGTCTCAAATGCAAAAAACCTAAATTTGCATAAATCTAACACTATATTTAATTCCTAAATTATCAAATTTTATTAGCTAAAAATCCCTATGATTAATTAATTTAATGCTAAAGTCCTAAGTGCTTTTAAATTAAATTATTCCACCTCCTTTAGCTAATATACATCAAAATGAATTGAATAGTTATTTAATTGTTTGAATGGATTATCCTCAAAAAGAATTCCATAATTCTATATGAAAGGTCACTCATGTGGCAATAATCCACTCTTTTAATTAAATAATTCTTGCATTATTGTCTCAATCTCCATCCATGAAAATGAAGAGGCAACCATTTCTTTTCAAGAAACTCTTCACCCTCTTGTCATGGTTCTTCTATATTATGGGCCTTATTTCTTCATTTGAGAGGATGAATTGAAGAGTGTCAAAACTATACCTAAATTTGTCTTGATTTTTCATGCTTTTAAGTTGTGTTGCATAATTAGTTTATTATCTTTTGGATTAGTAATACGTTGCATTTTAATGTAGTTTTCTTACATATTTAGTAGCTTAATTTCATCATCTTTCAAGATTTCTAGATTAATATGCATTTCAATTCTAGTTTAAGGGCACTTCATTTCTAGATTAATTTCTTTTCTTTCATAGATTAATGGCAATTTTCTTACCTTTCATGCTTTAGAAATCCTCCATTTTAGCGATAGTCAAGGTTGTTGGCTCTCGTTCTGAGAGTAAATTTGACATCCCCAACTAATTAGGAGGCAACAGGTCACTTCAATCAAGTTTGTAAAATGGACAATTCATGTTCATCTTTGCAAATTGAATGATTAAGTAAGGAATATGTTGGGTTTGTGCCTGATTTAGAGGTCACATTCAAGAACATAATAGTTTGTTCCATGTGAAGGTATAGAAGAAGCTGTGACATTGCATTAAATTGCAATAAATTCCCTTGCTTAGGCATAGACAACCTTCAAAGGTAGCCATCATAGGACACCTTTGAAGGATAACTATGTCTGATCAAAAACACATATGAAGGTATTGTATTCCCCAAAAGTACAAAGAGTGGTGTTGCTCTACAATGTGGGAACTATCAAGGGGCCCTCAAAGAGCCTCTTGGAAAAACCCAAATGGCAGGAAAAGAACATTCTTGATCAAAGTGCTAAGACCTCATCTAGATTGAAGCTGTGGGGGTTATCAGAAGCTCCATTTTCACAGAATTTCTAATTTTTTCCACAACCCCAAGGAGGAGCATTGATCCATAAAATAGAATATTCAATGAAGAATAAGTACACATGGAGCATTCAGGATACAATAAGACACAATGCTATGCATCATTAAAGAAAGATATAATGGTTCATGAAGGAGCCAGAGCCATAACAGTCAAAGAATAATGGAGCAGAATTCCCCAACTAAAAAAAGTGTTTTTGCATCTAAAAAAATCATCATTCAGTCATGTACAAGTACAATCATAAGGGGCAACTACTTGTCCATCAAGGATGCATCTAAAGAGGTACTCAATAGTGTGAAGTATGAGAATTCAAGAATGCACCAAACACTAGTCAATAGATGAGCTCAAAAGATTCAGTGATATCTTGCATCATGACAAAGATGCCCTAGCAAAGAATGGAGGTACATACATAGCATTACAAATTAAGGTCACACTCCCAATGCCCAAAGAGTTGATAAAAAGATAATGGAGCAACATATATGCCACACAAAACAACAACAACATATAGGTTGATACATGGTTACAAGGAGAAACAATATTAATTTCATTTTGTGTTGCTGCAATAATGTTACATAATAGTTTAAACAGCATTCATCATGATGGAGGATAGTACAAATCTAGGCAAGATTGCAATACACTTCAAGGACAGAACCAAACCAACATTCATATGGTATAAACAATGCAAGACCAAATAGAAATAGAGTATGATGCATTTCATCTCAGCAAAGATAAAAAATAACATATCTATCTTGTACCTAAACAAAGATGAAGCAGCATATGTGTCTCAGAAAAGGTAAACAACATTGCATATGTGTGTTTCAAAAAATATGCATGTATTCCAATTCAAGTAAGCATTTTCATTTCAAGGAAACAAGAAGCATATGTTGTAATGTGGTTAATTTACATGTGCATCTCTCAAAGAGATGAAACAATTATTCACATATATAAAGTGCAGAGAAAGGAACAATATTTACATCTCATAAATCTACATGTCTACCTCATCAAAGCATCAATTCATCTTATTAAGATAAGCATGTTATGGAGGCATAAATCAAAGAAAATGATCATCAATGCAAAGATTTACAAAGAGAAACAGTATAGGCCATGACTCCATGCATTTTCTCACATAAAAAACATAAGTCTTTCAACTTTTTTTAAATTTCAAATGCTCTAAACTAATCCATTTTTTACAACTACAGAACTTTAAGAGATGCAGATCAAAGATAAAAATGATAGGCCATGGCCTTGATCCAAAAATAAAGAAGCAAAAATAGTGATGCCCTAGCCACGACCCAAATTCAAAACAACAAGTATTATAACTTTTGGGAGCCATATTGAACAAATTCTATCTATCCTAATGAATCCACAAACAACAACAATAAAAAATCAAAGAGCAATGCAATGTTATCACATCCCATGTCATAGAAAAAACAACAATAAATATGCAGATACCCATGGCCTCAAGCAAAACAACAAGCTTCCAAACAATATGACAATGTTTGGAGGAAGTATTATGGCTTCAGCATGATCTAAAGAAGATGCATAGAGCACAATGATACATTTACATATGGGAAATGTAGAGAAAGAGAGCACATGTCATTAGTAATAACTGAGAGGAGGGGAGGTGAATCTATGGTCTCAAAAATTAATTCTTAAATCAACCCTTAAAAACTTGTTACCACTTTTAAGCCTCTAGTTATTCTCAGTCCTACAAGATGAATGCCTTCAAATACTTATAACAAATTACTACTTTTCAGAATGCTTCGTAAACCTTCTTCTGTATGTTTACCGATAAGCAGTCTTTTATTTACCGAAACACGGTAAATAGCTAGAGTATATCGATCAATCTAGAATAACTTTATGTAAAATGAAAAAAAATCAAAGTAATGAAACATAAACACATAACACATGGATTTTTAACATGGAAACCCTATTAAGGGAAAAACCACTAGGACCAGTACCCCAAATTTTTACTCTTCTGAAGTGAGCTCAGTTAAGAGCCAACCCTGTTAAAGGTTACAAACACACTGTTAGGTGTGACCTTGTTAGAGGATTTAAAAGATAGTTTTTCACCTAGTATCTAGCATCTAATTCTACCATCCTTGATCAAACACTCACTTGGCCTATCAATAGGTATTAGGCATATCCAATGCTACTTTCTATGATCAAAATTTTTGATACTCCTTGGGATGTATCTCAATTGTAAAAGACTTTTAAGTCCTTCTCATTTAAGAGACTTGATGCTTCAATGGTTAAACTAAAACATTAAAGTGATATGTTCACACATACAACTTGAATTGTAGATTTTTAGATCTATTGTAAGTGAATCACCTCTCTGATCAATATAATCAATTCAATACCTTTGCTCCACACTATTCTTCTCTATGATGTTGTTTCACTGTTTGTCGATGTCTGCAAAATCTAGCTCTTTCCTTAGCTTGTTGATCAGGTCTAAATGAAGACTTTCTTCTCCTTCAGAATCTCTTCAACATCTATTCTCTTTTCTCCTCTTCACCCCACAATTTGTAATGAGTTGGGTTAGTCTCTTTATATACATGATTCACCATTTCTTGGATTTCTTGATTCTTGGCGTGATCCACAATTCTTTCCAATTAGATTTAAAGAAAAAATCTAGTTTTATCTCGTAGAGATCTTCTTGCCAACTGGACAAAGAATATTTAAATCCTTTACTTATCCTTGACTTTATCTTATCAATTAAAACAATGATAAGTATCATTTAAGTATATTTTTATTTCTTAACAGCCAAGTATTTTGTCATCTCTAAACTCTCTATTCTGTCGGTCAACACTTCAATTAGTCATCAGTAAAAACTGACTGTTCTATCGGTGTGACTTTAGTTGTCTTTGGGATCTTTGTTCATTGGGAAACACTATAATTCTATTCATCAGGTTACTCTGTTCTTAGCTTGTCGGGAAACACTGACTTTTCTTGTTGGTAAAGCTATGCATTTGCTCGTCGAGTAACACTGTAACTTTTCTCTTTTACTATGACTGTCAGTGTGCACTCTGTCGGTGTATATAGTCACTTTGTGAATACTTGACTTATATGCATTACTGATAGCATATCCTTTGATTCATCGGTTATTTGAAGTCTTTGGTAGTACGTCCATGACTATAAATATTATATCAAGTTGACATCAATGAAAATACAATAGATTAACTACTTTAATGCCTTGCATGATCATCAACTTATCATCTTCAAGCTTTCAGTGAGTTATAGTTCATCAATCTCTCCCTTTGGCATTGATGGAAACACACTACATGATCACACTATATTACTTCTAATTTAATATGAAACATAACAGTTGAAGTTCATCAAACTACCAATCTTATGTACTATAACCAATATAAATATCTGGTCCTCAGTAAGCTCAAATAAGCTTAGATTTGATTCTTGCAGCTTTCTTTCTATCTTCAATCCCTTCACTAGATAGATTTAGAATATTTCTTTCTCTGATATGATGTGTTCTCCTTCTGTGTCAAACTGTCTCCCTTTCATTGTTCTTTTTTCTTTTGATGTCTCTTGTTAGCAATTTTCTCCCTTTGTATGTACTCTCCCTTTCTGGTTACATCTCTCCCTCTGGATAATGTGATGGATATAATCTCTCCTATGGATATAATCTCTCCCTAAAGTGATAATATCTCTCCCTAAGGTGATAATGGATATAATATCTTCCTTTTGACAGGAATGCCAAACAAATATTTTTGATATTAATGCCAAACAAATCATTTCTATCCATAATATACTCCTTGAATTTCCTAATCCATCGGCAATACAATAATTCTGGTGCTCAGAGTAGATAAATACCTTGTAGTGTATATATTTATCTTTGAATTCCATCTCTCTTCTTACATCAACATGAATGATATTCTGATAATATGTACGCTAATGCAACCTTCTAGTCATTTTACTAACCAGTAGACAAGGGTCTGAACCCTAGTCTCTTTCTCAAGTATTCAAATGCATCCTTGGGCAGTGCTTGGTGAAGATATTAGCTAATTGTTCCTTTGATTACACATACTCAAGTATCACCTCCTTTTCCTAAAATTTTTCTCTTAAATAATGATACTTGATGGCAATATGCTTTGTTTTATTATGCATGACTAGATTCTTATAAATGTTTATTGCACTTGTATTATCACAATAGATAATTACTGGTTCAAGAATTTTCATATGCATACCTTCCATTAAATGTTTGATCAATACAATATTTGAATATTTTGCAATAGCAGCAACATACTCTGCTTGTGTAGTAGACTAAGAGATGCATCCTTGCTTCTTGTTGATCCATGTGATAAGTCTGTCACCCATAAAGAATTTTCCTCTAGTTGTGCTCTTCTGGTCATCAATATTTCTAGCCCAATCAGCATCAGTAAAGACCTTAAGTTCAAATTTTCCTTCTCTTCTATACCATAAGCCATATTCCTTGGTATTCTTCTGATATCTTAGGATTCTTGTCATAGTAGTCATATGTGATTCCCTAGGATTAGCAAAAAAAATTTCAACTATTCCTAATACATGTGCAATACCTAGTCTAGTATGTACAACATACATGAGTTTTCCAATCATTGATCTGTACAAAGTTTGATTTACCTCTGATGACTTGTCCTCCTTTGTTAGCTTACATCTAGTTACCATCGATATTCCAAATGGTTTGGACTCTTCCATCTTGAATATTTTTAGCACTTGCTTGATGTATTTGGATTGTGTAATGAAAATACCTTCATCTTGTTGCATGATCTATAGAACAAGAAAGAACTTGATCTCTCCAAACATAGACATCTCAAACTCTTTTCTCATTTCATTTTCAAATGATATGTATAGAATATCATTGCCTCCAAATATGATGTCATCAACAAATATCTCAGCAATCAAAATGTTAGCATCAGTATCTTCCTTTAAGTAAAGATTACTGTTTTCACTAGTCCTTACAATTCCAATACTTATAAGATAGGAATGAAGTCTTTCATACCAGGATCAGGGTGCTTTTTTCAATCCATACAAGGCTTTGTGTAGTCTACATACAATGTCCCTCTTTTCTGGATCAACAAACCCTTCTGGTTGTTCATTGTATACCTCTTCTTCAAGTATTCCATTTAGGAATGCAGACTTGACATCCATTTGGTATACCTTGAATCCTTTATATGCAGCATAAGCAAGTAATATTCTTACTCCTTCTAGCCTAGCAACAGGTGCAAATGTCTCTCCATAGTCAATCCCTACTTCTTGTGCATACCCTTACATACTAGTCTTGCTTTATTTCTGGTTACTTCTCCATTCTCATTCAGTTTATTCCTGAATATCCATTTTGTACCGATGACATTCTTGTCATCTGGTCTTAGTACAAGTGTCAATGTCTTGTTTTTCTCTATCTTCTCAATATCCTCATTCATAGCACTAATCCATTCATCATTATCAAGTGCAGCATTGATAGATTTTGGCTCATAATCACAAATAAGACATCTTGTATTTAGAGGCTTACTTCTGGTTCTCATACTAGCCTTTTAATCTCCTATGATCTAGTTTTGTGGATGGTTCCTTCTAACATATCTTGCAAGCATAGGTTCAACTCTTTTTCTATCATCTTGATCATCATTGTGTCCTTCATTCTATTCTCCATCACTTCGTGCATCATATTGAGCAATATCCTGATTGTTGGTATTTTCAACCTGATGCTCGGGTGCACTGATCTATTGCTCGAGAGCTCTACATTGTTGGTCGGGTAGAGTGTCAGGTTCTTCATTGTAAAAAAACTTGTTGTAGTCCTCTGGTTATTTTGTGCTTTCCTTTTCATTCTTCTCTACAAATTTATCTATCTTTACATTTGCACTTTCAACAATTTTGTTAGAGGCTTTATTGAGACATTTATAAGCCTTACTCTTGGTGGAATACCCTAGAAAGATTCCTTCATCAGTCTTGGAGTTAAGCTTTCCATTTCTATCATCTTTTAAGATATAAAATTGACTGCCAAATTTTTTGAAGTAACTTACATTGGGTGTGTAACCATACCATAGCTCATAAGGTGTCTTCTTGGTGTCTTTCTTTAATTGTACTCTGTTCAATGTGTAAACAACAGTACTGACAACTTCCCTCCAGAATATTTGGGTGATGCCTTTCTCTATCATCAATGTCCTTGCACAATCAACTATGGATCTATTCCTTCTTTCAAAAATTCCATTTTGTTGTGGTATTCATGGTGCAGAGACCTGTCTTTTTATTCCATGCTCATTACAAAAGTTAGTGAATTCATCTGAAATAAATTCCCCTCCTCTATCTAATCTTAAGCATTTAAATTCTTTACCACTTTATTTCTCAACCATTGCCTTGTACCATTTAAACATCTTGAAAGCTTCAAATTTATCTTTTAGAAATATTACTGTCGTCATTCTAGAGTAATCATCAACAAAGAGAATAAAATATCTATCACTATAATAACTCTTTGTCCTCATGGGTCCACATAGATTAGTATGGACTAATTATAGAATGGCATCAGATGCATGGGTTTTTCTTTTGAAACTAGACTTTGTCATCTTACCTTTTTGATAATTCTTACACATGATATTGTCGAGCTTAGTCATTTTCGGTAAGCCTCTTAAATTTATATTTTTTCTTATATTTACCATGTTGTCAAAGTTCACATGACACAATATTTTGTGCCAAAACCATGTCTTTGTTTATATCCATTAAGAAAGTGGTGTCATTATCATTCAGATAGAATAAGTTACCTTTTGTCTGCTCACTGGCACCAATCAGATTTCTTGATTCATTGAATATCTTTGCCTTCTTATTTTCAAATGCTACACTATGACCTAAATTATTCAACTGAGAAACACTCGATAGATTATAATTCAATCCTTTTACCCAATAAGCATTTTCACATTTTATCAGGTTATTCAACATTATAGTTCCTCTACCTTCAACTGGACAAGGTGTGTCATTACCCAATCTTACTGAACCACCGTTATAGTATTCAAAAGTCTCAAACTTTTGTTTGTCACCGGTCATGTGGTGAGTGCAACCACTATCTATGATCCAAACATCATTTTTACCAACTTTAGATATGAGTGCAGTTTCTACATACCTTTCTTCATCATCATCTGAATCATCTTTTACTGCCACAAACACCATCTTGATGTCTTCATCAAATTCAGCGTCATTATCTTCATCTTTGAATTTAGCTAGGTAACTAGCCTTCTTTCCTTTGTCCTTGTAGTCTTAGGTATCTCTTCTTTCTGATTGTCAGTTGCTTCTATAATCACCTCTATCAAACTTCTTTTCAAATGACCTGTCATTACTTATGTCATCTTTTCTTCTATTAGGACATCTTGCAGAAAAGTGTCCAATCTCTTTACAATTAAAAAAAACAAGTGGTAATTTACCTTTGCCTCTCTGCATTCTTCTAACCATAAGTGCTTCAATTTCATCAAGATCTTCTTCTTCACTTTCACTATCACTTTCTTTTCTCATAGTGTGTTTATGACTTGATTTACTTATTCTCAAAGAAGATTTGAATGCAGACTCTATGTTTGGTAAGACACTATTGTCAAAGTTGTTCATCTCAAATGAAATTAGTCTTCCAATCAAATTGTCTAGAGTAACATTGCTATTTTCTACTGCTCTCATTTTTGTATGGAAGATACTCTAATAGCATAAGTAGGTAGTAAGGTTCTTAGAATTTTACTTACCACTGTATCTTCTTCTAGTACACCTCTAACTCCTTAGATAGAATTCACTACCTCTTTGATTCTTGTGTTGTACTGTGTGATGTTTTCACCTTCTTTCATTTTGAGATCATCAAACTTTCCTCTAAGGCTTTCTTCCTTGGCTCTCAAAATAGTTTTGTCACCACCATGTACAAACATCAATTTGTCCAACATCTGCTTTGCAGTTTTGCAAGTTTTGACATCTTCAAACTCAGCATCGAAGAGTGAGGAAGCAAGCTTTATCATCATGCAGTTGTGTTCATGCTTCTCTCTCATTTTTTCAACTATGGGTTCTCTTTTGGGCAACACATATTCAGTATCTAAGTATTGACTAACATCATTTCCAATACCTGATAAGTGGAGTCTTATTCTACTTTGTCATGAAGAAAAATTGTCTTTGTTCAACTTTGGCACATCTCATCTTGTGATCTTTAGCTTGGGTCTTGAAACCTTACTTTTAAGAACACAAGCTCTGATACCAATTTTTAGTAATAAATGAGAGGGGGGGGGATTGAATCAGTGGTCTCAAAAATTAATCCTTAAATTAACCCTTAAAAAATTGTTACCACTTTCAAGCCTCTAGTTATACTCAGTCCTACAATATGAATGCCTTGAAATACTTATAACAAATTACCACTTGTTGGAATGCTTTGTAAACCTTCTTCTATATGTTTACTGATAAGCAGTCTTTTATTTACCGAAACATAGTAAATAGCTAGAGTATACCGATCAATCCAAAATAACTTTATGTGAAATGCAAAACAATCAAGTAATGAAACATAAACACATAGCACATGGATTTTTAACATAGAAAACCTATTAAGGGAAAAACCACTTGGAGCGGTACCCCAAATTTTCACTCTTCTGAAGTGAGCTCGATTAAGAGCCAACCTTGTTAAAGGTTACAAACACATTGTTAGGTGTGACCTTGTTACAGGATTTAAAAGATAGTTTTTCACCTAGTATCTGGCATCTAATGCTACCATCCTTTATCAAACACTCACTTGTCCTATCAATATGTATCGGGCATATCCAATGCTACTTTCTATGATCAAACTTTTTGATACTCCTTGGGATGTATCTCAATTGTAAAAGACTTTTAAGTCCTACTTGTTTAAGAGACTTGATGCTTCAATGGCTAAACTAAAACATTAAAGTGATATGTTCACACATACAACTTGAATTGTAGATTTTCAAATCTATTGTAAGTGCATTACCTCTCTGATCAATATAATAAATTCAATACCTTTTCTCCACACTATTTTTCTCTATGATGTTGTTTCACTGTTCGTCAGTGTCTACAGAATCAAGCTCTTTTCTCAGCTTGTTGATCAGGTCTGAATGAAGAATTTCTTCTCCTTCAAAATCGCTTCAGCATCTATTCTCTTTTCTCCTCTTCACCCCACACTTTGTATTGAATTGGGTTTGTCTCTTTAAAGACATGATTCACCATTTCTTGGCTTTCTTGATTCTTGGTGTGATCCACAATTCTTGCTAATTAGATTTAAAGTAAAACTCTAGTTTTATCTTGTAGAGATCGTCTTGCCAAATGGACAAAGCAACTTTAAATCCTTTACTTATCCTTGGCTTTATCTTGTCGATTAAAAAAAAGATAAGTATCAATTAATTCTATTTTTAGCTCTTGACAGCTAAGCATTTTTTCATTTCTGAACTCTTTGTTCTATCGGTCAATACTTCAGTTAGTCATCGGTGATAGCTAACTGTTCTGTCGATGTGACTTTAGTTGTCTTCAGGATCTCCATCTGTCGGGCAACACTATAATTCTGTCTGTCGGGTTACTTTGTGCTTTTCTCATTGGGAAACACTGTGACTTTTCTTTTCGGTAATGCTATGCATTTTCTCATTGGGTAACACTATGACTTTTCTCTTTTACTTTGACTGTCGGTGTGTACTTTGTTGGTGTATACAATCACTTTGTGAATACTTGACTTATATGCATTACTGATAGCATAGCCTTTGATTCATCAATTCTTTGAAGTCTTTGGCAGTACGTCCATGACCATACAGATTATATCAAGTTGACATCAATGAAAATACAATACATTAACTGATTTAATGCCTTTCATGATCATCAACTTAACATCTTCAAACATTCAATCAGTTATAGTTCATCACATGCTTAATTCAAACCAGCATGATTCCATAGAAAGTACAAGCATGGAAAAAACAACAAGAAATCAAATATAACAACAATGAAGTTCAAACACCTACCTCTTTCCATATATCAAGTCCCAAGTCTAAGAAAAGTTTAAGAAAAATGGAAACATTCCCCAAAATCCATGGCATCTTCCCAAATAGAGTGTACTAAAGCTCGAGTTCCTCTCCAATGAAAAAGTAGTGAAAATATAATGAATAAGGGTAAAAGGATGATTTGAACATGTTTTTAAAATATATGTTAAAAGTGGGGAATGTTTTTAAATGTTTTCATAACATATGCTAAGGTGGGGTAGGTAAATTTTTATAGTATATACTAAGGGTTTTAATTTTTTCCTAAGTAAAGAGAATTAAAAGGAAAATGGAGACTTTTAATTGAAAATATATTCAAGAAAGTCATAAAGGCAAGATTAAAGAAATATAACAAACCCCTAGTTCCTAATTGGATAGTGTAAATGCTATCAATTTATTGTTGGGGGGATCATAGTTTATTAAGATGGGATGTATTAAATGTAAAATCATACATTTATTAATGTAAAACATTTGACAAGTGATGTTCTATAAATCATTTTGTCAAAAATTACCTACCAAGAATGATTAGGGGAAGATTAGATTTGATTTTGGAAGGCCTTTTAAGGCATAAATTCTAAAGGTCTCCTCATTCTACCTGTAGACACCTAAAATTAAGCAGGTGTTTCTTAAACATCCAAATTTGCAAATCTCAACCAATTGCACTAAATCTCATCAAAATGGATCAAAATCATTCAAATGGACATTTATCAAGCAAATTGGACATAATCAATTAAAATTAAAGGATTAAATAATAATGAAATCAAATAATCAAATTTAAGCCTAAAAGGGATCAATCAAATTATATAATTGATTTTAATCAATTAATTGTATAGTTTTAAATAAAAAATCAAATCCAACCCATTCACCCTTACATGGCTAAATTAATTAAATGATTGAATTAAATGATTGATTCTTAATTTATTTCAACTCAAATTGATCAACCAATGAGAGTTGAGGATCTTGTCTTCTTGTCCCACCCTTTGAGGACAACCATTTAAATGGTCCCCCCATTTGAAACCATTTGAGGGATCAAACTCAACCAAGGATTAACCCATGGTTAATTCACTCTACCCACTAACCTTGGGAATTTTCTATAAATACAAGACATTTTGTATGCATTTCATATCCTAGAAATTCAAGAGCAAAGCATCCTTATTATAAGAAATTTGAGAGCAATTGATAGTAATTGAGCATTTGCATAGCATTTTGATCATTTGTAGAAGAAAATTGTTGATTTTAGGAGCATATCATGAGTATTTGAATTAGAATCACACATCATTTGAGAGAATTGAGCTAGATTTGAGCATGTTTATTATCAATTTCTCATTCTAGGATTGTCCTTGAGAGAGATTAAGGCTGAGAGCTCTTTTAACAAAGCTTAGATAGGGAACCATGAGATGTCATGGATTTAATTTAAATTCTTAGATTAAATTGATTTTTCTTTCCATAGAATTGTTTTTATTAATCCTAATTTCATGAAGGTATAATTTCTCACACACAAATGGTGCCCACCGTGGGGCTTTAGGCCTCATTTCTCACGTTTTTATCTTAAATTTTGTGTGTTTTGCATCATTTTCTTGTTATTTTGTAGAAAATAGGAGAAGAGCCGCCTACAAAGCATTCAGAGCTGCCTATGATCAGTAAAGCACCACGTGCAGGAATTTTCTATTCTATCTTTTATTCTTAAGCCGCGTGTGAATCAAAGTGTGCCGCCTGGACCTACAAAGTGCTGCCTGTCAGCTATTAAAGACCGCCTGTGAAATTCCAAGAGCCGCTTGCTATAAAAATTTGACCACACTTTGCACTTTCTGTGCTGCCTGTGGTTTTTCTTTGGCCGCCTATGGAGTTTCTAGAGCCGCTTCGTAACATTTAAAAGTCACTTTCAAAGTTTTAATTTACACTTGTTAACAGTTAAAAGCCGCGTATTAGCTGTTAAATGCCACAATGATCTTTTTTATTTGAATCAAGTTTTTAATGATTTTCTCACTATTTTAATCCTCTGTGTTTTTCATTGCTGCAAATGAAAAATCATCCGAAAGTGCAGAAACTAGAGAAAAGAGTTACAAGACCTAGCAAAGAGGTAAAAGCTCAAAACAAACTTTCCAAAGAAATTCATGCTTCAAACATTTTAGAAATTTTAAAAGAGGAAGAAAACTTATATGATCATTACATTAAAGTTTTCTTTGCATATAAAAGAAAATTCCCCACTCTTTGAGTGATTTTCATTTCTAGTTCTTTAAGCTTGATTTAGCAAAATTTTATTAAAAGAGCTTAGGAGTGAATTGTCAATTTAATTTCCAAGTTTTTCTTCACTTTGTTTTGATTGTGTTGACTAACTTCTTGGAGGAGCCGAAGTGGGAACGATCGCCACTAGGTGAGTTACAAAAAAGAAAATATATCAAAAATGCACCTAGCATTTGCTAGTTTCAAAAACAAGGTATTTCTCTAATCAAGCTTGCATTTGCTTAAATTGTGGCTTTTCATTTCAATCTAGTTTAATTAGAAAACTCTTATTTTTTCCAAATTGAACAAGCATTAGGCATATGCTCTTCACTTTTTGAAGTGAATCAAAAATCCAAATGTGCAAATTCAATTTGGTAGAAAAAGAGGGATAAGGAATTAACCAAACACTTCATTTTTAAGAACCCCCTTGTCAAGGGGTTGAAAAAGAACAAACTTTCTTGAGGTGTTTTGAATAAGGAACAACAATAGGGATATTCTCTTCACTCTTTGAGTGAATTAAATTCACAAAATTGTTGAACCGAATTCGATTTCTTGTTTCTATGCATGCTAGATTAATTTAGAGCTTTAGAGGGCTTGCCTCCTGAGAATTCCTTTAGCAAGGTGGTGAGAGGGAATGACCCAAAGTGGGAAAAAATCACTTTTTCCATGATATCATATGACCCACTATAAAAAAAATGCACTTTACCTTAATCAGAAAGTGACTAAACCTTGTGCAAGTCATCCTCACTTCCTCGATTAGTCCTTCAGGATTGTGCAAAATTGTACTTTCGTGTGTGTGGGAAGCCCGCAAGGGGGTAAAGGAACTTGGCAAGATTTAGAACGGAGGTGATTTAAAACCTTGTTAAAATAGCAAACCTACCTTTTTAGAGCCATTGTTAAAAGCCAAAATTGTTTGACTCTAGGTAGATTGTTTGGAAGAAATTCTTGTGTATACCCGTAAAAACATCTGAGAACATACACTTTTAGTGTTGTTTTAGGGATATGGTACAATTTTGATGTGTGTGTTGAGCTTGTACTCTATTTTCACACAAGATTATTTTTTAACAAGTATGATAAAAACTTTTAAATTTTTAAATCCAAAAAACAACAAAAAAATTGACAATTTCAACTTTGATCAGCAAAGAGCCATGTACCAACAATTCAAGGCCGCTTACAAACAATCCTAGGCTGCCTGTAGTTTTAAAACACTACTTGTAAACATTCAACAATCGTGTAAGCCACTGAAAAGTGTTGTGTCAATAGTTTAAAACCGCCTATAACTAGGCTAACACTGCTTGCTAACTGCAGGGTGCCACGTAAAGGAATTCCAGTGACCGCGTATCAACAGTTAAAGGCCGCCTGCACACAGGCAAGAGCCACCCAGAAACAAAGCAGGGAAAACAGGGGGCATTTCCCAAGGGTTTGGAAGGATTTGAAATCATATTTGGATACCCTTTTCGGAGTTATTTCTATCTAGTGCAACAAAGAGATCATATTCCTTCAAACATTTATAATGATGAATCTATTTGAGAAATGAATCAATCCTATGGTGGAGAATAATTATCAAAATCAAGATCAAAATCTCCATAGGACTCCATATGATGAATTAAATGAAGATGAAATATTGGAGGCATCCCAAGATCCTAGGTTTATGGAAACAATGCACATAATTTTGAAGAGGGATAAAGAAGCATATTTTGCTCAATTAGGAGCTACCCTTCCTCATAAATATGACATATCAACCTTAAGGAAGAATGAGGAAAAATACAAGGATACATCATCTAACAAGCCATCATTAAGATCAATTTGTCCTTTCCTTTATGATGATGGGCCATCCCCATCTTCATCTTCTCCAAAGAAAGAGGCATTTAAGCACAACAAACCTATATTGGATCAAGGGAAATTTCATGACTACTCTATTTGTGATCAAGATAATAAAAAGAATGAAGAGCAAGGTACCACTCTCAAGCAAGATTTAAACCAAAAACCTCTATCTAGCAAGGTTTCTCCCATATCCTTTACTCCTTTCATCCTTCATCCATCTCACAAAGCTTCACAACTATCCGAAATTCCTCGACCAAAGAGTGAGCCTAATGATGATACTTTCCACATTGACTATGTCTACCCTCAAGGGCTACCTCTAAAAGAAACCCAATCTAACTTACATCTTGCTGAAAATATTTTCCATGCTTCAAAGATCATAGACCTTAATCTTTCATGTGCCTCAATGCCTATACAAAAGGATTCTCCATTATTCTTCCAAACATTCCCCACACATATCCCAACATCTACCTTGTCCTTAGAAGTGGCTCCATGTCAAGAGGATAATCCAAAGAGAAAAGAAACAAGTATCAATAAAGATCAAGATCAAGATGTTATACAATTCCCTCCCATATTTGATGAAGGTCCCATATCCATAGAATCTTGTGATGATCCCTTGCACCCTTTCATGTCTTCGAAGCTGATATTCTTCCATTTCATGAACAAAGTGTCCTTCCAAGGTCTATACCTAGTCCAATTCCCAAGCAAGATCAAGATATCCCTTACATCATTTCTAATGAACATATTGAAAATCAAGAGCAAATCACCCTCTCCACACCATCCAAAGATCCTTGTCAAGATCAAAATACCCCATCAACGCCTTGTCATATTCCTCCATATTCACCTCAAGAAACCATCATTCCTCCAAATTCCTTGCATGATAATAAATCCCTTCAAGATTTTGTTGATCCTATCAAAGTTGATCCTATGAAATCTCTTCATGAGCCTATTTGTATAAAAATAAATCTTTAAAATGAGAGCCTTGGCAATATAACTCACTCCAAAGATATTGATATCCCTTTCACACCTTATCTTCCACCATTCAAATGCAACCATACACCTTCACCATCCTCCAAATCCCTTTTGGGTTCCTATGTCCCAAAGCTAAAGTCTTCATCCTTTCCATCCATATTGGGTCAATATATTCCTTCATCAACCATTCCTACCATCCCTAGCTCTCCATTCACTTACCCTACCATGTATCAAGATCAATGAAGGCACACATACTTGAAGAATATTCAAACACCAATCCATATGAACCCTTCATATTCTTCCTATTCACCCACAATTCCTAAGTCTTTTGGAAGTAATTTGGATGTGCAACATAAAAATAAAAAATCCAAGAATCCACATGTCTATAAAAATAACCATGTCCCATCTAATCGACATGTGAATGAAAAGAAAAAAGAAATATCCAAAAGGCCGCAAAGGTCCACAAAGAAAAAATAAATATCCAAGAGACCACAAAGGTCCACCGAGCAAAAAGAAAAATCAAAGAAAATGTGGGTTCCTAAATCGCTCATTGAAGAAATGCATTCAAAATAACCACAAAAGAAAGAAAAATAAAAGAATATGTGGATTCCCAAGTCACTTTTGAAATACTTTCACAAAAAAGAAAAATCAAAGTTGACATCACAGAATCTAGTAATTGCTGTAGACATTCTATATTGCTTTAAGAAATCATTTATTAAATCAAACATTTTCTTCCCAATGGAGAAATCAAAACCCACCCATAATCTGGGGACAAAGGTTCCCTTCTTGTGCCCCTTTAGAAATTCCTTATCTAACCATGTAATTTTCCATACAAATTCTAAGAAAGCAATTCTGGGAGGAACAAATTTAGGAAGAATGTGAGGAGGCTGAGTGCAACCATATACTCTGATGATAGTTATGTAATAAAAAAAAAGAAATCAGCCCAATTGTGAGAGATGGGCCAATTTGGGACATACTCCCATGGTCTTAGAAATTTTCTAACCTCATACGGAAGCCTATGCCTATCTGTTCCTAATAGATTGAAAATTGGATCCACAATCCAGTTGCAAAGACATACAAATGATGAATTGATGGACAAATTATCCCACACTTGAGTCCATCTTTGGATTGGTGCCTCTACACCATACTCTAATACAAACACCTCAAGCTCTTTATCCATTGATGCTCTGTTATAATATAAAATCATGTACATTAGATGAGAGTAATGTTTGAAAGTGGGCATTGGATTATCTGATTGTATCTCTAATAATGCAGCATGGATAGCGTCAACTATGTAGCCAACATAATCATAATTAGTGTTGACCTCTGGGTGCTGGATGTTCATTGCCATCATAAGTATCTCTTGAGCTACTGTAGAATCTCCATCAAAGCCTAGAACCCTACTCAAACCATAGACCGTGTATTTTACATAATGATGAAATAGGGATAAGTCAAAAGGTGGCTTGAAATTGTCTGGAATCTTCACCAGGTGCCTATCTACTCTGGGCATAAACTTAGGCATCTCATACTTCTTAATCAAATGCTCTCTCTTGACATAATTAGCCTTAATTTTTTTTAAATCAATGTTAGTGCACAATGCACCAGTGATTCCAAATACCTCAGCCACTGACCTTCTATCTATGGAGACTAGGGTTTCCTTATTCTTTTTCCTAATTACCCTAGCTACTGGGCAATAGTTTTTTGCTAACTCCTTAATAAGACCAATGTCAACATACACATTAGGCACAATAAATTTAGCCATATTCAAATCCCATGGATTGCAAATTGGAACTGGCTTGACCCTATTATTCCAAAAATAATGAAATAAAGTACTACAAAAATAATCTGGGGTTACCAGATTTCTGCATTGAGACCATCTATCGCTCCATTCCTCCCAGTTTGCACTATTTGTATTCAGAGTTCCAAGTAGAAACTCAGCAAATTCTTCTGTATACTTCTTCAGTGTGACTTCCTTATTCTTCCCAGATCCTTGTGAGGTAGTGGGAACAATATCTTGACTCATCCTTCTTCTTTGAATTTTACTGTCTCAAATAAAATTCTCCAGACCAATAAGCTTTTTTACTCTTCGCAGAAAAATCAGAATGCAGAAATGAGAGCTGTACAGAATCAAACTCAATCACTTACACTTATATCCATTAAGGACTGCATCTTGTCCACTTGAATGCCAAATTCTTGCACTTGCACTGTCATGAAGATTTCATTTTGTCATTAATGCTGCCATCAACTCGTACTATTTGATCCTAGCTGGAAGAAAATGTACACTTTTCTCCCCTCTAGCACTCGTCAGCTTGAAACTAGCCATTTGTCAATTGAACGCCAACCCACTGCACTTTACTCATATTTGGAAAGGTTCTTGCGAGTGAGCGATGTAACCTTTTATTTTAACCGGTCATAGACTTGCCATCTATCTTTACCTTGCCTTTCATCTTCTGCGAGTGAGCGATGACCTAATCTGCACTTCATCATTTGACAGTCGCATACTCGCTATCTTTCTACATTTGGCTTTAGGGTTCATGCGAGTGGGCGATATTACCTTTCCTTCAACTAGTCACACATTCGCTGCTCAATATTTAACATCACCTGAATCTTGGCGACTAAGCAAGTATCCATTTATCTTTTATTCAGTCCATAATCGTACACTCGCTGGCTTTCAAACTATTACTTATGGATTTGAGCGAGTGAGCGACGTTCATTTTTTTTTATCATATACTTTATCTGGTCACTCACTCGCGCTGCAGAACACTCCAGCTTACAATCACTTAGCGAGTGGGTGATGGCTTTTATTCTTTGCTTAGTTGCAAACTCACGAGCTTGAAAACTTAACCATATTATTGACTGCGAGTGCGCGACTGTCAACCTTCTTTCTTTAATTGCACAATCGCTAACCTTTTTCCTTCTATCTTTGTTGATGGGTGAGTGAGCGATTTCTTTCTTCCTTTAAATTATCACACACTTGTGAGTTCATTTTTTATCACCTCAAAATATCAGCGAGTGAGCAAGGTGATGAATGGTCCCACAGTCGCTCAGTCGCACCTCTTTTAGAATTTTGAAGAATGCCTCTGCGACTGAGCGGTGAATGTTCAAATTATTACTTTATGCATGCATTTACCGCGTACTCGCACTGCAAAATACAAGTGAGTTAGAACCTAAATGAGTGGGCGACCTCTAGAAATTGACTTCATCACGCAGTCGCTGACTTGAAAGGCAAACATAAAACTTGATGTGGGTATGCGACTACTTCATTTTTTAACAAGGATTGCTCGGTCGCAAAGCATAATGTGGAAAACATAACTTTAAAGCGACTGTGTGATACACAAAGTTTTAAGTCATCGCGGACTCGGTGGTCCAATTTTTTAAGAAGTTAATTCTCAATGAGTGAGCGACAAACTAAATCATTTTTTGACCCGCTCAATTGCTAACTTACAACTTGAATTTCACAAAACACCGCGATTGCACAATTTACATTTTAAAACACCTAGCCTGCTCACTCGCACAGAAAATCAGGACCTGACACAATCTCATCGCGACTGCGTGATTCTAGAACCTGATGACTCGTCTCCCACTTGCACAATTTAGAAACATGTTTAAAAGACCGACGCGACAGAGTGACAAACATTTAAACAGAACATAAAATTGAGTTTTGAACCCTTATGCGTGGTAAGACACAGGATTTTAAACCAAGAAAGCGCGGGAAAAATCAATGCTAGAATTTTAAAGAAATTTCTTGGTGTAGTGCTAACAGGGACCACAAGACCAAATTAATGTAATATGGAAAAAGATGCCAAGATAAGTCAATTAGGGTCTAGATTGATTTAATTTGGTCAAATAGATCCTAGGAATTGAATCCATAAAGTTTTCATAAGTATTAAGCATTTAAAATACCAAAAACACAAGTTAATAATTCAAATATTTGAATATTAACGACTAGTTGTGTTTTCATGGGAAAATGCATTTAGGAGTTTTTAACAAGTTTTAATCACTTCCAACCACTTGGGATCGGTTTTGGAAGTTGGAAACTTGTCTATAAACTCCCAGGAATGATTGGGAAAGCATATGGACGAATTGGAGAAGGGATTGCACGGCCTATAGGCTGAAAATAAAATAAGATTCATAGTTTCTTGCATATTTTGGTCTCTTGTTGTACTTATTTCATGTTTTGATCATTGCTGTGCATTATAGGATGTATTTTAAGTTTTTTTGATCCATTATAGAAGGATTTCATTCTGAAGTTTTCTTTCATATAGTCAAAGTGTTGTAGATAGCCATTTTCACATTGTTTTCTTAAGCAAAATGGTGTAACCATCCCCTTTCTATTCTAACTGTGACTTGGGGGTGGATTGCTGACATGTATCATATTTAATTATGAATAATAATGTAGGAATAAGACACAGAATGTAGATGATCATCGAGTTGGGAAATTTGGAGTGCATGGGTGCATGAAAATGCATGGAATTTGATGTCATAAGTATAGCAGTGGGAGATCTGGCTTATGGAGGGCATTTTTTTGTCTGAGGAAGAAAACATACATGTCAAAATTATGGTGAATCTAGAAGGAGAAGTTTATGAAGTGAGTTTTGGGTCATTTTCTAGAATGCCCTAGTTTTTGGAGCCATTTGGTGAGGGATTTGTATTTTGACCATTTGGGAAGATTATGGGTGTAAACCAATACCATAATCCTTTTATTTGAGAAATAATTAGGGACTTCTAAAAGTTATTGTGTCTGGGGATAATTATTTTTGGTAGTTTCTTTGTAAAGTGGCCCAATTAGGCCTAGTGGAGATACTGGAGTCAACACTTTTATGCATAGTTGGTCCAAAAGAGTCATATATCATTTTCACATAGGTTGTGTAAATTCCAAATTGGTATCTAAATCTACAATTTAATTTTCAAGTGTTTTGGAAAGTCTGGTCCAAAATTCCAAAAATCAGGGAAAATAGGGCTACTGGGAAGGGTGGCTTGGGTGTTTGGCTTGTTTGGAGAAATCTGATAAAAGGGTGTAAAGGGAACTTAGAACCTATCTAGAGAAGCTTATCTAGTGGTTTTAAGGCCTTTAGTAGACTTATTTTGAGTTTTGAACCCTTGAAGTCAATTAATCGCATATGAGTAAAGGGAATCCCTTGGGTACATTGTGAAACCTTGGGGTTGTTATACAAAGTTGTAGAGTCTTGTTGTTCATGGGTTGAAAGTCTCCAAGCCTCTGCATCAATTGGTATCAGAGTAAGGAAGTATATTCTTCCAATTTGGTGATTCAAGATGGCTTTGACAAGAAGTGAAATAGAATTGGTCAAGGCATTGAGAGAATACTTCGATGATGGAAAGAAGCAAAGAGAAAGAGAAAGAATGAAAAGAGAAGAAAAGAGAAGGAAGAAGAAACAAGAAGAGGAAATGCTAAAAATTATTGGAGAGGATTCAGAAAAGCATCAAAAGAAGCTGGAGTGGATTGCATCACTCATGGAACAAGAAAAAGATAAAGAAGATGAAGATGAGCAGTAGATTGCACATGAAGAAGCGGATGAACCTAAGGAAAAAGAGGTTCTACAATCTAAATTAGAGGTTGAAGTTGAAGTTGTTGATGGTTTCATAAGTGAATCAATTCTTTAGGGGCTTGAATCTAAAGAATTTATTTAGGTGGGGGAAGCACAAATTCCTTTGGTTATGGAAGAAGACAAACATCATGGTAGCATGGCTAGATGGGAAGCCAAGATTACTAGTGAATTGTTTCTATTCCTAGGTGAATGCCATGATGGTGAAGACCAACAAGAGAGGGCAGTAGGTGAGGAAGAACCTGACTGTGGGGTCCTTGGTGAAACTCAGAAGGTAGTCATGAATGATAAAGAAGACTTGCAATGCCAAGAGGAGAGGCATGTGATCGAAGATGCCTTGGTCTCAATGGGAAGAGACTTGAAGTTTGAAGACAATGAAGTGTTGCAGATGGCAGCAGTTGTCTCACGGCATGAGACTAAGGATAGAGTGAAGATTGGTGATCATAAATTGGTCTAAATTTTTCCCATGGGAGTCAAACCAAGAGAAAATATGCAAGAGTGCAATGTGAGGAAGAAGCAAGAGAAGATGCCATGGATCATTAATGATGATCTTTTCAAACCAAAGGTGAAAATCAAATGGTTTTCTTTGCTGACATTGTTTTATTCGCAGGTTTCCATGAGGACTTTGAAATATTTAAAAGTTGAGGAGTATGGTGCAGGAGAGCCTAAGGATTGGAAGGCTACCAATGGGTCACATGGATAAACTTAAAATTTTTAAGACTATAAGGACCTAAAAGGTCTAAGAGCATTGTAATTTGGGCCATTAGTGCCTATGAAAAATAATGAAATGAAATGTATTGGAAAATGTCCTGATGGTCCTGGTGAGGACCACAGGACCAAATTAATGTAATATGGAAAAAGATGCTGGGATAAGTCAATTCGGTTCTAGATTTATTTGATTTGGTCAAATAGATCCTAGGAATTGAATCCATAAATTTTGCATAAGTATTAAGCATTAAAAATACCAAAAACACAAGTTAATAATTCAAATATTTGAATATTAACGACTAGTTGTGTTTTGGTGGGAAAATGTATTTTGGAGTTTTTAACAAGTTGTAATCACTTCCAACCATTTGGGATCAGTTGTGGAAGTTGGAAACTTGTCTATAAATTCCTAGGAATGATTGGGAAAGAATATGGACGAATTGGAGAAGGGATTGTACGGCCTGTAGGCTGAAAATATAATAAAATTCATAGTTTCTTGCATAGTTTGGTCTCTTACTATACTTCTTTCATGTTTTGATAATTTTTGTGCATTACAGGATGTATTTGAAGTTATTTTGATCCATCTTATAAGGATTTCATTCTGCAGTTTTCTTTCATATAGTCAAAGTGTTGTAGATAGCAATTTTCACATTGTTTTCTTAAGAAAAATGGTGTAACCATCCCCTTTCTATTCTAAATATGACTTGGGGAGGGATTTATGACATGTAAAATATGTAATTATTCATAATAATGTAGGAATAAGAAATAGAATGCAGATGATCATCGAGTTGGGAAAGTTGGAGTACTTGGGTGCATGAAAATGCATGGAATTTGATGCCATAAGTGTAGCAGCGGGACATATGGCTTAAGGAGGTAATGTTTTTGTGTGAGGAAGGAAAATTAAATTTCAAAATTATGTTGAATCTATAAGGATAAGTTCTGGAAGTGAGTTTTGGGTCATTTTATAGAAGGCCTTAGTTTTTGGAGCCATTTGGTGAGGGATTTGGAGTTTGACCATTTGGGAATATTATGGGAAAAAAAAAATACCATAATCCTTTTATTTGAGACATAATTAGGGACTTCAAGAATTTATAGTGTCTAGGGATAAGTATTTTTGGTAGTTTCTTTGTAAAGTGGCCCAATTAGGCCTAGTGGAGATACTGGAGTTAGCAATTTTATGCATAGTTGGTCCAAAAGAGTCATATCTAATTTTCACATATGTTATGTACATTCAAAATGGGTATCTGAATATATAATTTAATTTTCAAGTGTTTTGGAAATTCTAGTCCAAAAGTCCAAAAATCAAGGAAAATAGGGCTACTAGGGAGGGTGGCTTGGGTGTTTGGCTTGTTTGGAGAAATATGATCAAAGGGTGTAAAGGGAACTTAGAACCTGTCTAGAAAAATTGTTCTAGTGGAATTAAGGTCTTTAGTAGACTTATTTTTATTCTTGAACCATTTTAATTCAATTAAGCCCATATGAGTAAGTGGAATCCCTTGGGTACATTGTGAAACCTTGGGGTTGTTATACAAAGGTGTAGAGTCTTGTTGTCCAAGGGTTGGAAGTCTCCAAGCCTCTGAATCAAAGGGTATGTGGATATTTTTTGGAACATATATTGGTGATCACATGGTTTTAAAAATCTATATGTTGTGATTGCCAGATTGATAATCAAATGAATTATATGCAGAGATGAGTTTATTGGGAACTCTGTCATTTCTTTACACAACGAAGTATAAGGTCAATCAAAAGAAATAGTTTATGCATAATTCAAAGAATATATCCCAAGGAGAGAAAAAATTAGAGAAAAATAAATAAATAAGCAAGTTCCTTGAGTGTATAATCAAATTATAAATTCACAAATTAGCAGATAAAGGTATTTAGATCTTTTTCAAAGCTTTGGTTATGGATACTCTATTGATTTTCGATGTCGCTGAAAGACCTAGGTATAAGTTTAAGAAACACTCATACAAATAAACTAAGGATGATCCTGAAGGTGCATTTTTTCAAACACCCTACAACTTTCTACATGTCAAAGACATTAGGGCTTACATTAATTGCAAGTATGAGTGTCTAAGAGACTATGAGATCTATAAAGAGATGAAAGACATGATTGGAGCAGATGACAAGATGAAAGATGAGTTCACACATATTGAGAACCATAGTATCATTTGGATGACTAAATTTTATTAATTCAATGAATAAGAATGGATTAAGATCATTCTGAGCATAGTTAACAATAATTTCATTTGTCTTGGAGACTAGTTTGTGAAGATTTGTAGTGACTTAATTCATGGTATAACAGGTTTGGATAACTCTAGTGTTATCCCTGTTTCAGAGAAGAACACAAAGAAAATGGTGGAAAACCTAATGAATTCATGATGGGATAAGAGAGTGATGATAGTTAATGATATATTTTAGAAATAATTTAGATTGACTTCAATGATTCTAGGTTATAAACTTCATTACAATAGCCGACCTAACTCAGTATCAACAGGAGTGATTTTGATGGCATATAAAATGGTTAAGAAAAATGTTAAGTATAACCTTTGAAAATTACTTGCACAAGAGTTCTTGGAAAATTTAAGACAAATAAAGAAAGATAGGGTCAGATTTGGGTCTCTATTAATACTCATGTACATTCATATTGTGCATAAATTCACTGGCATGCACTCGAGAGCTTGGAAGGATAGTGAACCTAATGGAATACCGATCACACAGAGATATAGAAGAAATAATAGTACATAGGTTGATGGTGAGTTATTTTTTATGATCAAAATATTGTAGAGATAGATGAAGGAAAGAGAGAGGATTCTTGAGGCATTGGTCGAGAAGTAAAAATATTCAATTTGTTTCATGGTTGAAATTGATTGTGTTTTTTTTGAGGAAGTGCAACCTAGGAAGAAGTGGTGTTATCCTTTGGGATATGAATTTAGTTCTGAGGTCTTGAATATGCAATTTGAACACATTCTATCTTGATAAATTGATCAATCTAAAGAAAGATGGGGTAGCTATGAAGAGAAATCAGCAAAGATATAGGAAAAACAGACTAGAGGAATAAGGAAGTGGAATGTAGAAAACTTGGTAGATGATCTAGCAGCCAAGGCTGGTATTAAAAAAGAAGAGATGAAAGAGGTAAGAAGGAAGATGACATAAAGATCTTCTAGGTTGGAGAGCACTGCTCCTACAACCCTTCCACCTCCAGAAGTTGAGAATGTAATCAGTCCACCTTCTACTGTGATTGATATATCTGAGACTATACCTGCACCACCAAAGAGAACATCAGAGAGAGAGAAACTTATGGAATTTTTGAGAAGGAACACAAGGTCCACTAAATAGGACTCTCCACCTATGAGACATAGGAAAAAATTTAAAGAGAAGGGCGAAGAGAAGAAATGAGAAAAGAAGGAAGTAGAAGAGAAGAAAGGAGAAGAAAAGAAACTAGAAGAGAAGAGCACTGATGTGAAACAACTCTAGAAACCTGACATGAAAATAATAAAGAAGAGAATATTTGAGTAGGGAAATATTATCTTGTTGATCAAATACTATGAGAGGTATGATACATCTGATAAAATTTTGATTAAAGACATGGTAATAAATCATTTTCTTTCTTTTAAGAAGAAATTGTTAGAAGTTGAAGGGAGTATACTTGAAGAACTTTATGAGAATTTGGAAATAAGGAAATAATTAGCACATATAGAAGATGAAGCAATAAGAGTAAAAGCATTTGAAAATATGTTACTTGTTGTTTCAGTCAAAGAAATGGAAAAAATATTAAAATATTTCAAACCTTTACGGAGAACTAAGTCAAGATTGGTAAAGATAATGGGGAGAAGGTATGATGTAGTGATTGAGGAAACACAGAAGGTTTTTGATAAGGTTCTAATGGATACTATACCTGAGAAGTTATCACCACCAAAGGCTACTAAACCTAAGACTATTGAAAGAGGTGAGTCATCAAGGATGGAAGAAATAAGTCTTGATAAATGAATGGGAAAAAACACTAGTGAATTTATGAGTACTATGGAGCAACTAGATTTCTTTTTTTCTAGTGTGCCTATGTCTTTGGACACCTCGCAGGATGATAGTGATCCTTTTGAGAAGGATATCAACATATAAGGATGAATTGTTCCTAAAATGGAAGAGAAAGAAGAACAGAAAGTGAGCAAAGTTGAAGTAGTGAAGGAAACAGTGGTTAAAGTTTAAGAGAAATAGGAAACTCATGCATTTGCTTCTTCATCTTTATTGTTGGCAAGTGGAGATAAGACTCTGAACACTGATGTTGAGAGTATGGATTAATATTAGTTGATGAATCTATCCTTCGTCACATTTGCTAAAGTGAAAGAGAGATCTGAGAAGAAAGGTGAGAAGAAGACAAGGGTAATCAAATGAGTAGTCGATACTGTCAACAAACTCCTAACTATACCTTTTTCTTTCCAATCAAAGGACAGTGTAGAGAAATTGAACAGATTATTGGAATAATTTTATAGTCACTATGAGTCCTCGGAGAATATCGCTAAAGAGAAAGCAGAGAAGAAGTACCTCGCAAAGAAGTTGGAGGAAATATGCAAATTTATCTCATGGGACTTGGGCATATTGAACAGAACCATATCTGAGGCAAAGAATTTTGTATTGCATGGAAGGAAGTTATACAGTTACTGTATAAATCCTATCAGACACATGAAAAACATTGAGAAAATAATAGCAAAGGACAGACTAACTTTGGACAAGATGATGGACAGTTGTGAGACCTCTTCACGCTCTATATTAGAGTTAGACAGAGAAGTTTCTAGGATATTTGACAAACTAAGTGTTTTGGATACAAAGAAAGAGAGAGTTGTGGGAAGGCTTGGTATGCTAAAGAGTTTAATCACTCCTAAGTTATCAATTCTTCAGACACATATTTTTGACATGGAGAAGACATTGCAAACCCTCATAGAACATATGCCTACTGAGCTAAAGGCAACAGATACATCTGCATTCGCACTAAAAGGGCTGATTCATGTGAGTCAGATACTAGTGAATACTTGGTCAGAGGAAGTTAAGATCATGGAGAGCTCAATCCAAGATGTATTAAAGATGGTATAATTTTTGGTAAGCAGTGGCACAATTGTTTTTATGAATTATGCATTTTTGTATATCTTTTCATTGGTGTCAAAGATGGAGAAGAGAAGATATGAAAAATATATAGAGGAGAAATAGAGGAGAAGAAAATATGTAGAGGATATAAAGAAGGATAATGTATATATTTTTGGTATTGACACCTAGTCATTTTTCACTAAGTGTTGCCATCAATTGCAAAGGGAGAGATTTTTGGAAAGTGGCTCATTTAGGAGTGTCATGGAACACTTGAGGGTTGTCATTTATGGAAACACATCTAGTATGGATGGTCTCTTAAAGTGAAAAATAGTTTTGGAGTTAAGGGTTGCAAAATGACTAAGTACAGAAAGTAGAATTACAGAGTATAGTAGTACAGTTTTGGTCAGCAAAGACATTATATGATGAATGGAGACATGTGAGCTTAGGAGAAGATATTTTGCTATATGTATGGCCTTCTATTAAGGTTTCTTGGATTTTGGTGTTGATCATAGTAAGATACAGATAGTTGAAGACATGTGAAGATAGAGTAACAGTGATACAAGGAAGATGAAAGTTTGTGATGATTGAGAGAGTATAAAGCGAAGTCCAAACGTGCTATGTTGGATTTGGATAGTGGATTACCTATGTTTTGATAGTGTATGGTCTCCGAATTTCTAATTACTATATATATATATATACACACACACACACATATATATATATATACACATATATATATACATATATATATATTATATATTATATATATATGTATATATA
>MU223097.1:63108-124179 GCA_018584345.1 Thuja plicata | reverse complement strand
TGATGACTTTTCTAGAATGATGTGGGTTACATATTTGAGAGAGAAATCTGAGGCATTTGACAAATTCAAGTTGTTCAAAGAAAAAGTTGAGAATGAATCTGGTTTAAAGATGAAATGTTTGAGATCAAACAGAGGAGGAGAATTTACATCAGAACTATTTAACACATATTGTGAAGAAAATTGAATACATAGACAAACTTCAGCTCCTAGAACTCCACAACAGAATGGGATAGCAGAGCAAAGAAACATAACTACATTAGATGTTGCTAGGACTATGTTGCTAGAAGGAAATGTATCACATGTTCATTGGAGAGAATCAGTTGGAACTACTGTGTACACACTAAACAAAATTCAGATCAGAGAAGGTAAAAATAAAACCCCTTATGAATTATGGTTTGATCATACACCTACTGTGAAATATTTCAGAATATTTGGTAGTAAATGCTATATCAAGAGAGATGATGAGATAGGCAAGTTTGATGCTAGAAGTGATGAAGGAATATTTATTCGTTATTCTACTAAGAGTAAAGCATATAAATGTTTCAATCTGGGATTAAGAAAACTAATTGAAAGCGCCAATGTGAGGATAGATGAGAAATTTCAAATTCAGGAAAGAATGTATGATTGTGGTCAGATAACAGAAACAAGAGAAATTGTTGCTAAATCTGAAGAACCCTTGTTGATTGAGTATGAGATTGAAGAAGAATAACATGCAAAAGCTACTGAGACATTGAAGACTCCAAGGTATGTCAAGAAAAACCATCCTGAAGATCAAATTATTGGTGATGCAAGCAAAGGCATGATGATTAGATCTAAAGTTAGAGATGAGATATGTTTGATTTCTCAAGCTGAACCCAAGACTACTATTGAAGCATGTAAAGATGAATCTTGGACTAAAGCCATGGAAGAAGAACTAGAGCAGATAAAGAAGAACAATACATGGGAGTTGGTTCCAAGACCTAAAAACAAGAATGTGATTGGAACCAAGTGGGGTTTTAGAAACAAAATGGATGAGGAAGGAACAGTGGTAAGAAGAAAGGCTAGACTGGTATGTAAAGGCTACTCACACCAAGAAGGCATAGACTACGAAGAAACATTCACACCTGTTGCTAGACTGGAAGCTATGAGACTATTCCTTGCTTATGCTGCACATAAAGACTTCAAAGTGTATCAGATGGATGTCAATTCTGCATTCTTGAATGGTGACCTAGAAGAAGAAGTGTACATTGAGCAACCTGATGGTTTTCCTTTGAAAGATGATGAAAACATGGTTTTCAGACTAAAGAAGGCACTGTATGGACTGAAACAAGCACCAAGGGCATGGTATGCAAGACTAGATAAACATATACTTCGTCTTGGTTTCAGAAAAGGTAATGCAAATAGTAATTTGTATTTAAGAACTGATGAAGATAGAATCTTAATTATAGAATTTTTGTTGATGATATCATTTTTGGAGGAAATGATAAAATAAGTAAGAAGTTTTCTAAAGAAATGGAGAATGATTTTGAGATGTCAATGATTGGTGAGATGAAATTTTTTCTTGGTTTGCAAATTAATCAGAGTAAAAATGGCATATTTATATCTCATACCAAGTACCTTAAGGAAATGCTGAAGAAATTTGGAATGGAAGATTGTAAACCTGTTGGTACACCCATGATAATAGGAAACAAACTAACTAAAAGTGACGAGACTCAAAGTGTTGGAAAGACTAAGTACAGGTCAATGATTGGAGGTCTACAATATTTGACACACACTAGACCAAATATTACCAATGCAGTTGGAATTGTGGCTAGATATCAGGTAGATCCTAAAGAAACACACTTTGCTATTGTGAAAAGAATTTTCAGATATCTAAAAGGAACAGTAGAGTATGGATTATGGTATGAAAAATCTGAGGATTTTACTTTGTAGGCTTTTACTGATGCTGATTGGGCAGGTAATGTGGATGAAAAAAAGAGTACAAGTGGTGGTGCATTTTTCCTTGGGAAGAGATTGGTTTCCTGGTTAAGCAAGAAGTAGAATTGTATTGCTCAATCTACTGCTGAATCAGAATATGTAGTTGCTGCAATTAATTGCACACAAGTTGTTTGGATGAAACAAATGCTGGAAGATATTAGAATAATTTTCAATGAGCCAGTGGTTATTCATTGTAATAACACAAGTACAGTAAACATGTCAAAGAATCCTGCAATGCACTCAAAGACTAAACATATTTCTATCAAGTATAATTTCTTGAGGGAGAAGGTAGTTGCTAAGGAGATTAAAATGGAGTACATAAGCACAAAGGAACAGATAGCAGATATATTTACTAAACCTTTGCCAAAAGATGCTTTTGAATACCTTAGAGGCATGCTTGGGGTGATGGCCCCTCCTAGTGGTAATTAAAATAATGCAGATATGCATCAGTCTAGTGGATCTCAGAGCTATATTATTCTCTAGACTTGATGTATGGATCTACTCCTTAGGGGGAGCGATCGCAGGAGAACACTATGGAGCATATTTGGGTGATCTTTCACCTGATCAGACATGAAGATTTGAAAAAGCTATTGAAGACTATAGATAAGTTATGGCACCCTTTGCCATTGCTGCCAAAGGGGGAAGGAATCTATGAGAAAATCCCTACTATTTTGGGAAATTTATGTTGAGGGTATTGAGAAGATAGTATTGAGAGAGAGTACTTTTGGGTTGATGCATATGGATTTTCCAATATGTTTCCATCAATGCCAAAGGGGGAGATTGTTGGATGGTATCAGTTTTGGTTACTGATCATGGTGTTGATATTCATGTCTTGTCACTGATGTCAACATATATTTCTATGGAGAAGACTGACTAACTACTTAACTGGAATGAGTGTACAGACACTGTACGGATGATTCAGAAGGATTGAAGTTGTATTTATGCACAAGGCTGTGTCCTAACCCTACTCCTAAGGTTGGTTGACTTTATGTTACATTATGTGGGTGTTACAGTTCATTTGGTGAAGACTATTTTTTTGGACTGCAACTGTGATTTTGGACAGAGAAGGTCTTTGTGTTTTGGGTATATCTTACTAAGGAAGATGTTTCAAAACTTGCTAGCTTATGGATAGAGAGATGACATATGATAGTGAAATGGGTTGAGTTTGATTTCTATTTGGGTACTGATGATGTTAGCTGTGGCATGTGTTCTAGAGAAGACCTATTTCCTGGCCGACTTCAGACTTGTAACGTGTGGAAATTAATTATGAGAGTGGATTGCAGATCTGGAAGTATTTGTAATGAATTGTAAATGTTGTATACTTGTTATAGGTACTATGTGTATCTTAGCAAGGGCTTATGTAATTATTTGTATGATGGGAAGCCTTAATTGGCCGACCTAGTTAATTATGCATTAGGAAAGCTTAAATGGCCGACCTAATGGGTTATTGTAAAAGGATATATATGAGTGATCTTTTCATTTGTGAAAAGTGGGGTAGAGAAAGAGAAGAGAAGAAATTTGTAAAGTTGCGAAGCTTGACTGCTAGATAGAGAGAAGTGTTGATATGTCATTAGAACTAATCAAGCAAAGATAGTTGCTATCAGACAGTTCACAATTCACTGGATTGTGTATTTTCTGTATACACTTGATGCGGATTGTAAATCCTTGAGGGTGGATTTAACCTTCTTTGAGCAGTGTGCCTTGGAAATGAGCCTACTATTTCCTTTGACTCCTAATAGGGTTTGTCTCCTAACAGGGACTGTGTACTGTAATGTTGTAACAAGCTCCTAACATGGCTAATATCTTTTAACATGGATACTATACTCTCAGTACATTATTTGTGGGTGTCAATTCCCACCGGGTTTTTACCTTTAATAGTGTTTTCTTGACAACAAATCTTGTGTTATGGTGTTGTCTATTACTGTGTTATTATCTACATTTGCTGATATGGTTAATAAAGTTTAAAGTTTAATAATCTAGACTACAACTGATTCACCCTTTAGTTGTATTGTGGACTGTTATTCCTAATAGGATCCATCTTCAAACCATTAGCTTAAATCACAGAACCTAAATACACAAGTTATTCTTTCATGAAGGAACACTTTTTTAAAATTTTCAGCAACTTTTCCTCCTTCAATCTTTGCAATACTTGTCTTATATGCATTAAATGCTCTTCTCTAGTCTTACTAAATATTAGAATATCATCCAAGTAAAAAATCACACATTTATTCAATAATTTCGTCAAAAATTCATTCATTAATCTCATAAATGTACTTGGTGCATTAGTTAAACCAAAAGGAATAACCAACCACTCATACAAACCTTCTTTCATATTAAAATTAGTCTTCCATTCATCACCTTCTCTAATTCTGATTTGATGATGTCCACTCTTGAAATCAATTTTGGTAAAATATCTTTCTCCACTCAAACAATTCATTATATCATCCATCCTTGGTATAGAAAACCTATACTTCACTATGATCTTGTTGATTTCTCTTTAATCAGTGCACATTCGCCATTCTCCATGCTTCTTAGGTGCCGATATAGCTGGTACTACACATGGACTCAAAATCTCTCTGATCAAACCCTTGTTCAACAACTCATGAACTTGTTGATTAAGCTCTTCATTCTTGGTCGGCGTTACCTGATGTGGTGCCTTGTTTGGTAAACTAGCTCCAAGAATTAGATCCATACAATGACTGATATTTCTCATTGGTGGAAAACCATCAGGTACATTATCTAAAATGATTTCTTTATACTCAGCAAGTAACTTCTCAACTTTTGCAAGAATTTCATCTTTTGTATTCTTACTCGGTTTGTTAGGAATCAATGCATGACAAATATCATCTCTTTTCAAATCCTTAACAATCTGTCTACCTTCCATCAAACAAACTTTCATAGATGTACATATCTCACCAATAGATTCTTCAACCAAAGGTAACAAAACTTGTTTCTTACCATCAACCCAAATAGTATATCTATTCACTCTTCCATCATGTATGGCATGTCTATCATATTGCCAAGGTCTACCCAAAAAAATATGACAATAATCTATAGGCATAATATCACAACACAATTTTTCATAATACTTTCCAATTTTTAGATTCACAAAACATTGTTCACTCTTCATTAATGTATACTCATCCTTGATCCATGAGATCTGATAGGATTTTAGATGTTTCATCCTTTCCAACTACAACTTTGTGACCATTTCCTTAGATTTTAGATTCTTTGAGCTTCCACTATCAACAATCACCTTCCAAACTTTTTCTGCAACTCTACATCTAGTTTTGAACAAAATTTTCCTTATAGGATCTTGCTTATCTTTCTCACTCCATAGTATCCTTCTGATCATGAGATTTCCTTCCTTTTTCAAGTTCATTCAGTGAATCCTCTTGCACCAAAGTATTTTTGTTGCTACCGACTTTCTTGCCTGCATGTGTACATTCAAAAGAGCTATATCCTTCTTCACCATAATTGTAACAAGTTCCTTGGAACTCTCTTCTGCTATAACGACCTCGAGAATAATTACCTCTTCATCGGTATGAACTTTTACCTTTCCATTCAGTATTTCCTTTGTCTTGAGATGTGTCTGAAATTGACTTGTTTGGTTCACATATACTATTTTCACCATGAGATCTACCTCTTCCTCTAGGGAATCTACCACCTATTCCTCTTTGTCTTTGCTCATATCTTTTGTTCAATTTCTCCTCATCTTTTAGGGCAAACTGATATGCCTCTTCAATGCCCTCCATCTTTACCAAGCTGATCTAATCTTGTATGGAACTTCTCAATCCATTCAGATATCTTGTTATTCTTTCCACTTCATCTTCAACATATCCAGATATGATGTCCAATCTATAGAATTCTTTAGTATAGTCTTTTACTGTACTATCCTTCTACTTCAAACTTTTCATTCGCCGAATTAGGTTAATCTCATAATCACAAGGTAGAAACTTGCCTTTCAATTTGTTTATCATCTTATCCCATGCCTTGATCTTATCTTTACCTTTCTTCTTTTGATCCAATTGCAGATGTTCCAACCACAAGGACACATGACCTTTCAACTTTGTGCTTGCAATCTTCACCTTATTCTCCTCTGATACATTTTCATACTCAAAGTAATTTTCCATCTCAGTTATCCAATCTATCAATTCATCAGAATGCAATTTTCCACTATACTCAGGAGGATTGAACTGAGGTGTGGATTTCAAACTTGTCAAAGCTTGTAGAAATCTCTCTTCTTCCTGATCCATAACAAGTGCAGGTGCAGCTTCACCTTGCACTTCCTCCAATTCATCATCACTAACATCTTAAAGATGTCTTCCTCTATGCTAGGATGTCTCAATAGCTTCCAAGCTAGCATCCATCTATCTTATCATACCAGGTAGACCTAGATCTGCATTTCCTCTCCCATGAACCATCTTGAAACCCTATGCAATTGCAGGTCAGATCGCAATCTGCTACCCCACGATAGTATCAACCACCTAGGGTTAGGGCTTACAAGAAGGAACCTAGATCTCACCTTCACTCTGATACCACCTGATGCAAGGAGGGTAGGGCAGTGTGGCCAAAGGAACTCCCAAACCAAACCAACTTGCAGATACACAATGTGGAAGTAGAAACACAAGAATGAGAGAAGGAAAAAACAAATGACTTTTTATTAATTGATAAAACTCATTACATGTTGGGTTGTAAGGCCTTCCCAGTTTCATCCATATACATTCAAATGAATTACAGAATGATCTTCATACATGTGAGGTCATAGACCTACCAACGAATATCTTAAAACTTATTCTTCTATCCATAAATCTACTATCCTCCAAGAACTGCTTCTAAACTAAGAATAGAGAAACAAATATATACAAGAGTCTACCAAAGAGTTCAGAATTCAAATCCCTAAGAGAGACCTAGATTTAGGTCCATACAGATCCCATTGAGAGACCCCACATTAATTACGCCGCAGAAATTAAATACAGAAGTCGACCAGATCAGGATAAACAACTCAGTGAAGATCAACTAAGCGACAACAGCCAAATCGGTAAGAATGTAACTAAGCATCATAAATCAACTCAGTGAAAGAAACAACTGAGCAGTCAACATACACCAAGACCCATCGGTAAAGTAAGATAGAGTAGTAACCGAGAAACAGTGATAACTGAGTACTTCACCGAGTAGCCTCCAAATAAACTAAAGAACAAAAGAAAACATATTTTTGGTTGAGAAGGATTGCCAAGGACCCAAGATGCTCCTGCATCACACTCTCAAGTATATTGGAGAGTTGAGGAGGTCTCAATATTGGTAGGACTAGTGGTTGGGGCTTTCTCTACCCCTCTATTTCCAATATATGTTGACAATGTTGTGATGATGACGATTTCTTTCTGTGGAAGATACTTTGGGCTTGGTTTCTCTTCTACTCTAGGTAAGTGGAGGTTGTGGTTTATGGAAGAGGTTACTTTATTAGGTTCCTTGTGCGGAAGACATTTTCTATTTTGTGCAAAGTGCAGTTGCTTATTCTTTAGTTGTGACATATAATGAAGAAACAGGTTGATTTTATACCCATTGGAGCTTCTTTCTATAACAGGTGTTTAGTGGGATGACATTCTATGGATGTTAGTATAGTTTTTAATAGTTCTTGTTCGTGCCATGATGAGTGCCTTTTTTGGCTCTCTCTTTGTGTTCTTGTTGAGACTGTCAATTTTTGCTAGTATAGATAGTGGTGGCTTTCTCTGTTGGCAAAATGGTCAGCCCTCCCCTTGAGATTCATGACAAGGGACTAACCGCATCCTATGGATTCTACAGGTCTAGTGGTTGTATCGAGCATTAACATGTCAACCTTTTGGTGCAATGGAAACCACAGTTGTAACAAGTGGTATCAGAGCTTGGTCACAGGTTCCAATCCCCTTGGATAACGCTGAGGGAGAGATTGTTGGAAAAATGGTCAGTGCTCCCGTCAGGATTCATGACAAGGGACTAACTGCCTCTTGTGGATTCTATAAGTCTAGTTGTTGTATCGGGCATTAACAGGTCCATCTTTTGGTGTAATGGAAACCACACTTGTAACATTCTCTACTTTGGCCAGCCATTTGCTGAAATTTTTCAAGGGCTTGTGTTGGTTTGTGGTTTTTGGTTAGTGTTTACAGGTGGCTTTGGGGATATTCTATTTTCAACCGTGGGGGTTTGGTGCATTCTATTGACTTCTTCCTACTTTACGATTCCTATGGAGGTGGAAGTGTCTTCTATGGAGTTGGAGATGTGTTTTGTGATTTTGGAAGTTGGAAATTTTATGTGAGATTTCCCTTTCTATGGATGTTTGGGTGTGGGAAGCATTCATGGTGTTCTCTCCTTCTGGTCAATCTCTTCCTCTTCTTCTACTATAGAGGTTAGATCCTTTCATATTAAGGTGGAAATGAGATTTGTAGTTGGGAGGTGGTCTTCTAGGGAAGGATGTGTTATTTTGTCTTAGAAAGATTCAAACATCACTTTAGTTTCCATGGTGCCCACTTTGTGGGTTGCTGGTAGTGTGTTGTTAGTGGCTTCTTTTGGCACTTGCATTGTAATCGGTCAGTTATGGCCTATTTTTCACTTTGTAACCCCTTGTTACTGTGTTATCTGGGTGCCTCTTGCATCCCTAATTTGTGTCTTCCAACACCTTTGTTCATGTGTTGCTGCTTCCTTGACAACCTCTTGGCTGCATTCCTATAAGGGTCATTCCCCCATGTTTGGCTTCTTAACTAATAAAAAACAATAAAAACTAATCAAAATACATAACAACTCATTAAGTAAGTAACAATTTAACATACAAAGTTCCAATCCTCAATCAAGGAGTCCAGAAGCTCCTCCCAAGTTATTATCTCTTGAGTGTGCTTTACCATCTTCTTTTTATCATTCGCACCTTATGTATTCTTTCATTTTCCCATTTTTTCTATTTTTCTAATTTTAGAATAGTTGGAGATATTACCATCACAATCTTCCACATTATCCCACATGTAACCAATTTTTTTTTTTACTAGAGCAATGTCTGTCATCTTCATTCTTTTCTAGAAGCTATTAATGAGGCCTTGCATTCTTTTCCACTTTTCTCATTCTTCTCCACAATGAATTAGAACTCAACAAAGTTAACTCTGAATGTGCGCAGGATGTCCTTGTGATTGTCATTTACATCATCCTGTTCAAAGAGGGTACCCTTCTAATTATCATCCCTATCATCAACTCTCTCTAACATCTTTATTGTGAGGAATATTAATATTGTTTTCATTGCACAAAGATAAAAAAACAAAAGTTTCCACCTCCTCTCTCATCTATTTCACCTCAACTTCCTCTTTGTCATCTTCCTCATTGTCATCTTTTCTTTTCTCTTCCTATTTATATTCCTCTTCTTTTCATTCATCCTCCTCATGAAAATTCTTCCCATATTTCTCTTGTTCTTGATTAGAGCCATCTTGCTCACCCTTATTGAAATATTCTTTGGAGATATCCTCTTTAAGTTGGAGAAGGAACTCCTTATCCTCAATTTCCTCCCCAACATTATCAACCACATGATGTTTTTGTACTTCAGGATTTTTCTTTAAATAGTCAATTTTAAGTGTTTATTTCAAATTTTTTATGCTCAAACCAACAACCAAGAACAAGATTTTGTAATAAAGTCATCTTAAGGAAATCAAAATGGCACATTGGTTTAGGTGGAAAGAATCACACTAGTGATTCTAGTAAGGAGAATTACATGGTATGCAAAGTGGCAAGATTTGAATAAGGTCTAGACCATTGGGGATAGATTGGCAAGGAGACACGGTTCAAGATGAGATCTATAAGACTGTGGGTTTCAGTTTTAATATTATGCTATAGAATGTTACATTTATTAATAGGGCTAAAATGTGAGCAAGATAAGGAAAAATAGTTAACTATGCACGTTTTTGCCCTACAAAAAATATTGTCAATATGAAATATATTTAAATATGTATAAAATAAGTTTACTTCGTGCTTTCCCAATATTATATAAAAAAAATAATATTTTTGATTTATTAATGAATCATAAATTTAAAAGTATTACAAATATCAATAATTTTAAAATTTGTTAAACCATTTAACATATAATGTATACATTACTATGAAATATATAAACTTTAAGAAAATAAAATTAAAATCGTGTCCTAAACAATTTTGATAGAGCAAATTACTCTTAATCATAAACTTTTAGTTAAAAAACAATTATTCAAGCAACTTTAATTCATATTGTAAATAACAAGAAATTATAACATATAATATTTTGTACCCATCACTATATATTACGATGGCATATTTTTTTTCATTTGACTTGTTTTAAAAGATCACGTTGGAGTTGTCTTTTACTCTTGATACCATTTTGTCTCAAGGTAAGTTAGATGCCCATTTTCGCTTTATATTCTTTTTCTTTACCAAAATATGTGAATATAGTAAAGTATAAATGCTTGTATTCTTAGGCTCTTCCATATAAAGAGAAGATGGAATAAATCCTTAAAATGGAGTTAACTAAATTGTTTATTATTCGGCGATTAAACCAATGTAGTTGTCACCTTCAAAAGATTTTTTAAAAAATGAATGGAAAAAATAAATTAAAATATTAAATAAAATTAACTCATCCATGCCTGTAAATGATGAAACATTATTGGAAAAACCCTATTATATTACAATTTTTAAAATAACAAAAAAAAATGAAACTTCTTGTTATTAATTGTGATGTAGGGATGTTTTACTATCTCTTATTTTTTTAAAAAAATTATGCATTTTTTAATTATAAAATATAATTTGTCTTTTGAGTTGTTTTTTCCTAAAAATTTATAAACACTTTTGATTATGATTCTCTTGTTTCTAGATCTAAACTATGTTCATTGTATACTATTTATTGTTATTAAATTATCTTTTTCAATTAAAAAAATTCTAATTATAATGATAGAAACAAATCAACCATTGTCTCTAAAAATGTATAATTTAACTAAATTATTTGGTTTCCTTGGTATACATTAAATTAAATTAAGGATAGTAAAATAACACAATTTTTCAAATTAATTATTTAATTAGATATAAATTAATGAATTAAAATTAATTTTGTACATATACTCATTGGTATGAACGTTTGGTCATTCTTGTTATTCCCATCTAAATATGATTACAATTTTAAGGTATGAGAGTGAGGATCAAGGGAAAATCCTTGCAACATTTGAGAAGATATTAGAATATGAAAAATCATAGTACCAATTTAAATTAGCTTGTGTAACAATGAAGGAGATTAGTTCAAATGTATAATAAATAATTTTAATGTAGTCAAAACATAGAATATTTTAAAACCTCAAGCTTTCAAACTTATAATATTGAAAATATTTTCTATGATAAATTATCAAAGAATCTAGAGGATCCAAGATTTAAATCATATTTTATGATTAATTATAATTCTGATATATTAATAATCATTCAGAATTACATGTCCTCACAAAGGTATTGGAAGGACCTTGCTCAATGTTCTCAATCAAGGCCAGAGTTGATTCTCATAGCCACAAAGCTGCATAAGATTATTTAGAATATGAGAATCCTTCTTTACCCATGCGAATATAGTTTTATTTGGAAATGGAATTCGATGGGTAATTTCTCTGTTAAGTCTTCATATATGATCATAATAGCCAATGACCATATATAAAATTGGTATAAGAAGCTTCAGAACCTTCATTTGATCCCAAAGATTAATTTCTTTTGGTGGATGGTAATGCATAACAAGATTTTAACTCAAGACAATTTGGTCAAAAGAGGTTTTCAAATCCCAAACAGGTGTGTGTTATTCAAGAAGAATGAGTCACACATCTTCAAATCAAGTGTGAGTTTGCAAAGGGGTTGTGATAAAAATTCATTGCTAACATGGAATTACATTGGGTCTTTAATATTGATGTCCAACAAGTCCTTATTGCATGGAAATTCCATATTTATAATCCTTTAATTTCTTAATTAAGGAGACGAGTTCCCTTACATCTCTCTTGGAGCTTGTGGAAAGAGAGAAATAATAGAATTTTTTGGATAAGGAAAATACTATGAAAGGTGTCTTATGTTTCGTTTACAAGCAACTTAAAGAGAATCTTATTGTAATAGTAACCATTTGTCTGTGTGTCCCTCCTCTGTTTGGGGACAAAGTTGCTAGAAATTGGTAATTACTAGACATATATTATAAATGTGATAACACAAAAGCAATAAGAAGGAGGAATACAGTCTGAAAACCACCAAGCCCCAAGTAGTTTAATTTAAACTTTGATGGAGTGGCCAACGGGGAAAAGAAAGGTGCAAGAGGAATTATAAGGTCAAGTTGAGGCAAGTTAGTTTTGGCTTATAATGGTAATGTTGAATAATTCACTAACAATCAAGTTGAAGGGATGAATTTGCTTTTGGGAGTAAATTTTTCTGTATTAATTGGTACTAAGTCCCTCATTATTGAAGGAGGCTGACTTTTAATAATCAATTCTCTCAAAGGTAGATTTAATCCTAGTCCACTGAGAAGGGGGGGTGATTCAGACAAAATCAAACTTAAATACTTAAAACTTAGCTCACTAATTCACTCAGTAGAACTGAATACAATAATAACCGACACACCAAATAACTCAATAACTTAAACAACAATGCATCTCATAATATGAAATTCAATCATTTAAACTCAGTTAAGACTAGATTTAATGAGAAAACCCAATATTGGAAAAACATTGGGAATTGTGACCCATAATAAAAATGTACCTTTCTAAAGTACACTTGGTTAAGAACTTATCATGTTAAAGATTACAAATACATTTGCTACATGTGATCCTATTAAGGGATTTACCTCAGATCTGTTAAGATATTCCCTCTATTAGGAGTGGCCTTTCTAGAGGACTTTAAATGCTCTTTTGGAATGTCACCTACATCTAGGATTTATAAATAAAACTGTTAAATCCACTCGGTTAAAATATTTTCTCTGTTACAAATGCTAATAAGCAATAATAAAACTTTAATCTGTAACTATAAAAACTACCCTTTTCTTGTGTCAAATCCTTTACACTCACATGAATACTGGTATCACATACTCCATTTGTCTATGCTCTTAGACTGTAGATTATGCTCTTTTTACTTCTCTGTTCTGCTCGGTAACTTTTGTTCTTTAGCTTCTTCTGCTTCTTAATTCAACTCACCAGCATCATAATCTCTGTTTATTTCTCATCCTTTATATAGACAAACTTTTTCCTCTTAATCTCCTTTCTTAGTTTTTGCATCATTTGCGCTCAGTCCTTCGATCATCTTTTTCACAAATCTCAACTTGGTAAATTGTTAACTTTTACCTTGTAACTTGAACTTTTTCTTGCAACTTTAATAATCAGGTTTAACTGCTTAATCTTCTACTTAGATCTTCTCATTGAATTTTCTCACTTGTAGATCTTCTAACAAACTTCCTTTAATTCTTATCAACATCTAGATCATCATAGCTTCATATTAAATTTGATCTTATCATCACTTTCAATCAATATCATATACTCGGTAATTTTATTTACAACTCGATAGCTAACTTTTTTCATTTCTTGGTGCCTAACACATTCTCGGTGTTCGGTAATTAAAACTGACTAACACAACTCTATACCGAGTGACTCTCTCTAGCTTGGTAGAGTAACTATTTTCAGTCATAACTTAACTCTTTACAATCTCTGACTTAATCAATCAATTGTACCGACTTGATAACATCAAATATAAAGTAGCAAAAAGTTATATCAACATTACTTCATCATTTTTTGATATGCATTTGTCACCCATTTAACTTCTCCTTCTTATGATATGGTAAATCAATAAAAATCAATAATCAATTTCTTGACATCAATGACAAAATAATAACTGATCTAACCATTTCTACAAACATGTATGCCTATTATCACCCAATCTTCATCATCTCTATCAGCTAATTAGAAATATCCCTCTTTGGCATTGATGGCAACACTATAGTAGTACTATAGCAATTGATGATGGCAATTCTCAATATTGTCAATCTCTATCATTACTCCCTTTGAGTTGATAGTTCTATTTCTAATCTTCAAATTGTTCATTTATCTCCCTCTTGGATAAATCTTCTGATACTGTAGCATACATTTTGATTCTCTTTCATGAGTAAATAGTAGCAATTCAATCTTCAATATCTCCCTTCTGGATAAATTTCATCAATTTGTTCTCTCCTTCTTTGAGAACAATGCCAAAAATTCATAATCCTAAAAACTTGTTTCAGTAGTGGATTATACCTTACATGTACAAATATTCATTACATATAGGAATCTTCACACAACTTTAGGAATCACCTAAAGTGTGTCATACTAACATCAATTCAAGAATAGATATTCTAATAAAGTATAGAATTGATGCAACATGCCTCATGCTTCTTAGTGAATATTGGATAGGGGAAGAACCCCTAGTTTACCTCTGAGATACTCAAAAGAATCCTTCGATAGTGGCTTTGTAAAGATATCAGCTAGTTGTTCCTTTGAATTTACATATTCCAATACCACATTTTTCTCTTAAACTTGTTCTCTAAAGTAGTGATACTTGATAGAAATTTGCTTGGTCTTTAAATGCATAACCAAGTTCTTTGATATGTTGATAGCACTTGCGTTATCAGAAAAAATAGTTATAGGATCGGAGATTATCTCTTGCATACCTTCAAGTAGCTGTTTGATCCAAAAAATATTCGCACAATTCATGGAAGCAACAATTTTTTGATGGAAGCAACATCAAATATAAAGTAGAAAAAAGTTATATCAACATTACTTCATCATTTTTTGATACGCATTTGTCACCCATTTAACTTCTCCTTCTTATGATATGGTAACTCAATAAAAATCAGTAATCAATTTCTTAACATTAATGACAAAATAATAACTGGTCTAACCATTTCTACAAACGTGTATGCCTATTATCACTTAGTCTTCCATGCCTCATGCTTCTTCGTGAATATTGGATAGGGGAAGAACCCCTAGTTTACCTCTGAGATACTCAAAAGAATCCTTCGATAGTGGCTTTGTAAAGATATCATCTAGTTGTTCCTTTGAATTTACATACTCCAATACCACATTTTTCTCTTAAACTTGTTCTCTAAAGTAGTGATACTTGATAGAAATGTGCTTGGTCTTTGAATTCATAACCAGGTTCTTTGATATGTTGATAGCACTTGCGTTATCAGAAAAAATAGTTATAGGATCGGAGATAATCTCTTGCATACCTTCAAGTAGCTGTTTGATCCAAAAAATATTCGCACAATTCATGGAAGCAACAATTTTTTGATGGAAGCAACATCAAATATAAAGTAGCAAAAATTTATATCAACATTACTTCATCATTTTTTGATACGCATTTGTCACCCATTTAACTTATCCTTATTATGATATGGTAACTCAATAAAAATCAGTAATCAATTTCTTGACATCAATGACAAAATAATAACTAGTCTAACCATTTCTACAAATGTGTATGCCTATTATCACTTAGTCTTCCATGCCTCATGCTTCTTAGTGAATATTGGATAGGGGAAGAACCCCTAGTTTACCTCTGAGATACTCAAAAGAATCCTTCGATAGTGGCTTTGTAAAGATATCAGCTAGTTGTTCCTTTGAATTTACATATTCCAATACCACATTTTTCTCTTAAACTTGTTCTCTAAAGTAGTGATACTTGATAGAAATGTGCTTGGTCTTTGAATGCATAACTAGGTTCTTTGATATGTTGATAGCACTTACGTTATCACAAAAAATATTTATAGGATCGGAGATAATCTCTTGCATACCTTCAAGTAGTTGTTTGATCCAAAAAATATCCGCACAATTCATGGAAGCAACAACATATTCTGCCTCGACAGTAGACTGTGAATTGCAACTTTGCTTCTTGCTTACCCATGTCACCAATCTTTCACCTAGAAAGAATGCTCCTCCACTAGTAATTTTTTTGTCATCAATATTTCCATCCCAATCTGCATCAGTGTAGACATGCAGATCAAAAGTACCTCCTTTCTTGTACAATAAACCAAAATCTTCAGTTCCTTTCAGATATCTAAAGATTCTCTTGATTGCAGACATATGTGTTTCCTTAGGATTAGAAGAAATTATTGCAACAATCCCAACATCGTGCACTATATCAGGTCTACTATGAACAACGTACTACATTTTACCAATCATGGATTTGTGAAGAGTAATATCCACCTCTTATTTCTAATCTTCTTTAGATAATTTACATCCTGCGACCATCGGTGTTCCAACAGAATTAGAATCTTCCATACCAAAATTTTTTAGGATCTCTTTGATATACTTAGCTTGTGTAATATAGATCCCTTCTGCAACTTGTTGTATCTATAGATCTAGAAAGAACTTAATCTCTCTAATAATTGAAATTTCAAAAGATTTTCTCATTTCATCAGCAAATGCCTTACATAAGGTGTTATTGCCTCCAAAAATAATATCATGAACAAAAAATTCAGCAATCAAAACCTTGGTTTTACTGTCACACTTTAAGTAAACATTATTGTTATCACTTGTTCTTTGAAATCCTATTTTGATTAGATATGAGTGCAATCTCTCATACCATGCTTGGGGTGCTTGCTTCTAACAATAAAGAGCTTTGTGTAATTTACATACCTTGTTCTTATTTTTTCTCTCAATGAATCCTTTAGGTTGTTCAATGTAAACTTCTTCTTCCAGTATCCCATTCAAAAATCCAGACTTGACATCCATTTGGTAAACTTTGAATCCTTTGTAAGCCACATAAGCTAGAAGTATACTAACTCCTTCCAATCTAGAAACAAGTGCAAAAGTATCTCCATAATCTATACCTTCTTCTTGCGCATAACCTTTTCAAACCAGTCTATCTTTGTTTTTGATAACTTCTCCATTCTCATTCAGCTTGTTTGTAAAAATACATTTAGTACTGTAGACATCCAAAAATAGTGATATTATTATTATTATTAAATTCCCTCTTATTCCTCTAACTATTTAATTCAATCAATTAAAAAGTTTCATAGTTGGTATTCATCAATGATCAAATACTATCCTAATGTATTTTATTTAAATACATTTACCTCACAAAATCCCCATTTTTAATGAATTTATATTTTTTTAAATTCCTTCATATCCCTAATTCTTCTAAACTATGATTTATTCAAATCTACTTTGAATTATAATCTAAACCCTAGCTAGAAACCTATTAATCCAACCTAGAGACCTACCCTATTCCTACTCTACTCCCATCACCTCACTTCCTAAGCACATTTCTCTACCTAACTGTCCTCTAATCATACTTAAAGGGTGATTCCTAACCTTTTTAAGGCTAATGGAATGCTCACCCACATGGGAGAATTCTCTCCAAAATGGTCACCCATCCCTCTTAAATTACTCTTACAAGTTTGTCTCCCACTTGGAAATCTTGAGCTACTCAACATTTAATGCCAAGTTTGACTCAACATTAGCCATCTCTTCCAAGCCTATGTATCCCTTATGTGGCCCTTATGTGGATTCCACATCATTCAAGCCCTCCTCTTCTCTCCGAAAATTCTATAAATAGAGGCCTTCTCCTCTCCATTTTTCATCTCTCAATTTTCATTGTTATCATGCTATTTTAATGTTAGGAATTCATTTCTAGTTTCTCATTCTTTTGTGCTTAAATCACATAGAAATTACATGCTAGGATCATTTTGGTGAATCAATCATAGTTTCCTTTTTATGCATTGCTTTTCAATCATAGTAGCTTAATCATTTGGAGAAGTTTAAGGCTAGTTGTTCCATACTAGTTTTGGAATCCTTCTCTCATCCAATCTTGCATTCATGAGTTACATTGCATTGAGGATCTATTCCATTTGTGTTTGAGAGAGAACATGCACAATCATCCAAAAGAGAAAATCAAAACAAGTAGTAATAGGGTGCAATTTACTTGTTTTTGGCTCAATCTAATGTTATGATGGAGTGTTCTTGGTTTCTTGTTCATTATATGATTTATATGTGCTAATCCACTAATGTTTTATGTTTGAGCTTGCTCCCAACAGATTGAAGATTTCACCGTACACAAGTACCAATAACATTTTTATCCTTTGGCCTAGGTACTAAAGTCCATGTACTGTTATTTTCTATCTAATCAAACTCTTCTTTCATTTCTTTTATCCAATCTTCATTATCTAGTGCTTCTTTAACTTTCTTTGGCTCAAATGAAGATATCAAACATGTATTGTCTCTTACCTTTCTTCTTGTCATCACTCCAACATCTTTATTTCCAATAATATTTCTCGGGGAGTGGTGCCTCCTCACATATTTTTCCAAAATAGGCTCAGTAGGTCTCCATGCTTCATCCTCATCACTCGGTTGTAGAGAAATCTATTCAACTTCCTCCTTGGTAGGTGCTCTTAGTAAGGTGTCAGGAATATCAAGTTGTACATATAAAAAATTATCATAGTCTTTAGGTTCTTTTTTTCTCTCTTCATCATTCTTTTATGAAAACTCATCAATTCTCACACTTGCACAAATTTCATAAGGTGTTTTGTTGGTACCTTTCTTCATTTGTACTTGGTTCAATGTTTAAAGAGCAGTATTGATTGCTTCTCTCCAAAATTTTTGAGAAATACCTTTCTCAATCATCAGTGTCCTAGCACAATCAACAATGGATATGTTTCTTCTCTCAGAAATACTATTCTTTTGTGGTGTTCTCGGTTCTGACATCTGTCTCTTAATTCGATTTTCATTACAAAACAGTATAAACTCATCAGATGTAAACTCACCTCCTCTATCAGATCTCAAACATTTAAGTTGTCTTCTTGTTTCCTTCTCAACTATGGCCTTATACCACCTAAACATTTGAAATGCATCATATTTTTTTTTTTAAACATTACAGACATCATTCTAGAATAGTCATCCACAAATAAAATAAAATATATGTCTCCATAGTAACTTTGAGTTCTCATGGGTCCACATACATCAGTATGCACTAAATTGAAACTTCCTTGTGTAATATAAGTCTTGCAAGAAAAACTATATTTAGTCATTTTACCCATTTGACATTTTCTACAGATAGAATTTTTAGGTTTCTCTAATCTTGGTAACCCTCTGACTCTATTATTTTTATTCACTTTGATCAAGATGTCAAAATTAACATGACAAAGCCTTTTGTGCCATAGCCAAACATCCTTAACTTTAGAAAATAGGAAAGTTTTCATAGAAGTATCAAGATAAAATAAATTACCTTTATATTTTTATCCAGTAGCATTCAGACTCTCCTTATAAAAAACTTTCACCTTTCCATATTGAAATTCCAGTCAGTGACCTATGTTATTTAGTTATGCAACACTCAACAAATTATAATTAGGGGATTGCCACAACCTATGAAACCAGACAATGTAATGTGAAAGGAATGTCAGTTGGGTAAGATGAATTGTTTTAATTTTAGTAGTAAGTCTTTTTCATTTTAAAATATATTGGATTTAGTACATACTGATCTTTTGGGTCCTACGAGGACAAATCTTTATCATGGTGATAATTATTTCATGTTGTTTATTGATGACTATTCAAGAATGATGTGGGTGACAATTGTAAAGGATAAATCTAAATCTTTCTATAAGTTCAAATTGTTTAGGGCCCTTATTTAGAATGAAATAGGTAAGAGCTTGAAGTGTTTAAGATCAAATAGAGGAGGAGAGTTTACTTTATGGGAGTTCATTGAATCAAGAGATAAATGTCATCACCAATGACTCTTCAAAAAAAAAGAATTACAAAAAGAGGAATAAAACTATAGTTGATGCTACAAGGATAATGATGATTCAAGGTGATGTAACTAAGTCATATTGGAGAGAAGTCATTTACACTGTAGTCTACACAATGATATGGATATAAGTGAAGAAAGGAACTGGTAAGACACCTCATGAATTGTGGCATGGTCATACAACTAGTGTTAAATATTTTAAAGTTTTAGGTAGTAGATGCTATATCAAGAGAGATGAATTCACTAGAAAGTTTGATCCTAAGAGTGATGAATGTATTTTATTAGGATATTCTACCAAAAGAAAGGCATATAAGTGTTTCAATAAAAGAGATGAAAAGATGATTGAAAGTGCAAATGTGAAGGTAGATGAATATCCAGAGAAATTTGATGAAACAAGAAAGACAAAATCATAGAATGTTTAGGAGATTGTGTATTTGCAACCTGAAGTGCAAGATATAGTTGAGAAAAATAATGAGGAAGAAGTGGCTCAACCAGAAGAAGAAGCTCCTAGACCTTAACTAGTTATTCCAAGGTATGTAAATTTGAATCATTCTACTGATCAAATCATAGGTGAAAAAGATGTAGGTGTGCAAAAAAGAAGAAAAATAAGGGAAAGTGCATGTCTAATTTCAAATTTTGAGCCTAAGACCATAAATGAAGCTTTGAAGAATGATGATTGGATAAATCTATGGAAGAGGAACTTGATCAGATTGAAAGGAATGACTCATGGTCACTTGTTCCCACACCAAAAGACAAGAATGTGATTGGTAAAAAGTGGGTTTTCAAGAATAAAATGAATGAAGATGGAGAAGTGGTTTGTCATAAGGAAAGACTTGTGTGCAAGGGATATACACAAGAGGAAGGACTGGTCTATAGAGAGACATTTTCTCTTGTTGAAAGACTTGAAGGGTTAATAATTTTACTTTCTTATGCTACCTATAATAAGTTAAAGGTTTTTCAAATGGATGTCAAATTTTCTTTTCTAAATGGGATTCTTGGAGAAGAGGTTTACATAGAGAAACCAGATGGATTTTATTTGATTGAGAACAAGGAATTGGTGTGAAATCTGCAAAAGGCACTGTATGGACTAAAACAAGAACCTAGAGCATGTTATGAAATATTACACTCTTATCTCATCAAGATTGATTTCATAAGAGAAACTATAGATAGTAATGTGTACGTGAAGGTTGAAGATGATAACATATTATTAGCTAAAGTGTTTTTGGATGACATAATCTATATCAATCATTCCAAGTAAATAAGGGAAGTAATGAAGACCTTTGGAATGGAACATTCCAACCCAATTGGAACCCCCATGGTGCCTGGATGCAAGATCTCTAAGGATGATGATTCAAGTGCAGTCGATGAAACTCTATACAAATCCATGATTGGTAAGTTGCAAGGTGTTGTTGATAGTAGACCTGACATTGCACAAGAATTTGGAATAGTGGCCATATTTCAAGGTAATCCTAAGGAATCTCACATGGTAGTAGTAAAAAGTGTATTCACGTGCTTGAAAGGGACAGAAGATCATGGTCTTTGGTATGCTCATAAAGGTGATTTCTCTTTGAGTTTTTTTACTGATGCAGATTGGGTAGGAAAAATTGATGATAGAAAGAGTAAAAGTGGAGAAGCATTCTTCCTAGGAGGAATAATTGTGTCATGGACAATTAAGAAGAAAAATTGTATCTCTGAATCTATTGCAGAAGCTGAGTATCTTGTAACAGTTATCAATTGTACACAAATTGCATGGATGAAGTAGATCCTATAAGGTATCAAAGAGAAGGTAACTGAACCCATGACTATCTACCATGATAAAACAAGTGCAATCAATATTTCAAAGAATATATTAATCCATTCCGAGACTAAAAATATTGCAATCAAGTATCATTTCTTGAAGTGTGGGAAAAGGTAGTCAAGTTGCAATATGTGCCAACCAAGGAGCACCTAGAAGATATGTTCATGAAACCATTACCTAAAGGTACTTTTGAGTATCTAAGAGGTCAGTTAGGGGTTATTCCACTACTTGAATGACACTAAGTATTGGATGATGTTGGAATTGGATACTACTGATGATGTTGGAATTCTTGTTTTGTCACTAATGTCAACATATGCTTATGTGGAGGGAGAATGGACTGGTTATTACTGTTGTATGATGAGTGAAAGAAGTGTATGAATATTGTACAGATGAATCAAAATGAGAAAAGATGGGGCTATGCAGAAGGATGTATGATGATCTTATTTCTAAGGTCGCTTGGCTTAATATTGCCTATTGGATGAGTTATAGATGTTTTGGTAAAGACTGGTTTCTGGACTATGACAATGATGTTTGACAGAGAGAGTCTCTATGTTTTGAGTATATCTTATAGGAAATGATGATTCAGGTTAAGAGAGCTTAAGGGATGATAGAGGATGGGTTCAAGAATTTTTTTGATGGATCACAAGTCGTATGAGTGATGATGATGTCAGTTGTAGTGTGTATTCTAGATGAGACCTATTTGGGGTTGAATTCAAAGATGTAGCGTGTATTGTGGATTGCGAGCATGGATTGTGGACCTTGGATTATATATGATGAATTGTAATTTTTGTATAATTGTTTTAGATACCATGTGTATCTTAGCATGGGGTTAAATGTTTATTTTTATATTAGGAAAGCTTAATTGGCTAATCAATTATTGTAATGGGGTATATATGAGAGATCTTTTCTTTTGAAAAGATGTGGTATGTGTATGGATGTGTATGAAGAGAAGGTGATTGAAAAAGAAGTACAAAAGTTGCGAAGCTTGATTGAGTGTTGGATGTAGAGAAGAGAATATGTTCATTGTACCTCATAGGAACTGACCAAGAAAAGAGTTTCTATCAGATAGTTCACTGGATTGTATATTTTCTATATACACTTGTTCAGATTGTAATTCCTTGAGGGTGGTTTTAACCTTCTTTGGGCAGTGTGCCTGGGCAGTGTGCCTGGGCAGTGAGCCCATTGTTACTCTTTACTCCTAACAAGGAATGTGTACTGTAATGTTGTAATAAGCTCATAATAGGGCTAAATCTTTTAATGGGGATACTATACTCTTAGTACATTATTTGTGGGTGATAATTCCCATCGGGGTTTTACCTTTAACAGGGTTTCCTCGACAAAAAAGGATTGTGTTATTGTGTTGGCATTTACTGTGTTATCATTTGATGTGAAGTTTTGGTTTATAAAGTTTAATGTTTAATAGTCTGTCTCACAACTAATTCACCCCCCCTCTCATTTGTGTTGGTGGATTGTCATTCCTAACAATTGGTATCAGAGCTACTGGTCCTTAGAGAGAAATCTTAATAGCTTGAGGTGATCCGGAAGATGACTTATTATAGGAAGGATAGTCTAAAGATTGATCTTGAAAACTTTGACAGTTGGAAGAACAAGATGAGAACACATTGATAGACTACTGGATGATTACTAAGAGAAAAGAAAAGATGAAAGCTGAGGATGAATTAGATAAAGCTACAAAAGATGGAAAGAATTTATTTTCACGTAACATAGTCACAAGGGAAGTGTTGATCAATGCACTTTTTGAAGGTGAATTCACAGAGGTAAAAGACTTAGATTCTGCACATGAAATTTGGACAAGATTAGAAGCACTGTATGAAGGAGATAAGTTTACAAAATAGACAAAGTTACAAAATTAGAAGGTAAAGATGGAAACACTAAAAATGAAAGATGACAAAAACATTAGAGCATATTCATAGAGAATTACTAAATTTGTTATTGGCATCAGGAACCTTAGAGGTACTTACAGTGAGGAAGAAGTTATTGTAAAAATTCTCAGACCCCTGACACCTGTATACATAACTAAAGTACAAGCTATAGAAGATATTATACCTTTGACACCTAACTTCAATAGAGAGATGTTTATTGGGAAACTAGATACCTTTGAGGCCATGGAATTGGGAGATGCTCTACCTAAAGTTGAGTCAACATTCAATAAAAAATTTCATAGAAACAAAAGTACCTTATCAGGAATTGCAAGCACACCCAAGAGTGACTTAAGAGAATAACTTGGAGATTATGCTGATGAATGGGAACATATACAAGAAGAAGAAAGGAAGCTAGATGAAGTTTTGGACCTGATCGCTAGAAGAGAAAAGAGAGGTAAGGGTAAATTTCAAGGAAAGTTACCTTTGAAATTTTTTTCATGCAACAAGATAGGTCATTTTGCATCTCGATGTCCTACAAGGGTTCCAAAGCATAAACCTAATTTTTATAAATCTAAGTATCCATAAGACAAGGAATGGTATTATGCTATTGAAGGTGTTTTTGATGATGAATTTGTTGACTATGATGAGATTGGATCTATTGCTATTAAGGATGATGAACCTTTACATGAAGAAAAAGAAAGAAGTATCTCGTGTTGAAAATAAATCTGAATGGGTTATTGATAGTGGTTGTTCACATCATATGACTAGAGATAAAAATAAGTATTTTAGTCTAAAAATAGATGATGGTAGTGTTGTAATATTTGGTTACAATACACCTAATCTTATCATTGGATTCAGATCTATTTCTCTGGATGGAAAAAATAATACTGATAATGTATTTCTTGTTGATGGACTTAAGCATAATTTGTTGAGTGTTGGACAACTAGTGGACACGGGTTATCAATTGAAATTCATTGATGGTAAATTTTCTATCAGAACTAAGGAATGAGACTTGATCACATCTAGTACTAAATCTAGAGGTAATGTATTTCAAATGAAAACATATGAGGCTTTGTGTTTTACTGCGAAGTTTGATGACAGTTGGTTATGGCACAAAATATTTTGTCATGTTAGCTTTGATAATATTGTGAAGGTAAGTATGACTAATGTAGTAAGAGATCTACCTAATATTGTGAAACCATCTAACACTATGTGTAGAGAGTGTGTTATGAAGAAGAAGACTAGAAGCATTTTTAAAAACAAATCTTATTCTGTGAAAGGGAATTTTGATCTAGTACATACAAGTTTGTGTGGTCCTACAAGAACAAGATCTTACTATGGTGAGAGGTACTTTATACTGTTTGTTGATGACTTTTCTAGGATGATGTGGGTTACATACTTAAGAGAGAAATCTGAGGCATTTGATAAATTCAAGATATTCAAAGAAAAGTTGAGAATGAATTAGGCTTGAAGATAAAATGTTTGAGATCAGATAGAGGTGGTGAGTTTACTTCAGACTTTTTTAATACCTAATGCGAAGAGCATGGAATATACAACTAGACATCTGCTCCTAGGACACCACAACATAATGGGATAGTAGAGCAAAGGAACAAAACAATATTAGATGTTGTCAGGACTATGTTTATGGAATGAAATGTATCACATGTTCATTAGAGAGAAGTTGTTGGTACTATTGTGTACACCTTGAATAGAATTCAGATCAAATAAGGTACAAGACTCCTTATGAATTATGGTTTAATCATACTCCTACTGTAAAATATTTCAGAATATTTGGAAGTAAATGCTATATAAAAAGAGATGACAAGATAGGTAATTTTGATGCTAGAATTGTTGAAGGTATCTTCCTTGGTTATTCCAATAAGATAAAATCCTATTGTGTATGTATAAATCATACCTTCATGAAATTAAGGTGCAATATATCAATTCTATGGAATCAAAAGTACAATTTAATCTAAAGAATTGACAAAATTAATATTTAACATTCCATGGCTCTCTAACTAAGCATGTTAATGAAGCTCTCGGTCTTAATCTCCATTAGTAACAGTCCTAGAATGATAATTGATGTAAGATGATGCCTAATCTAGATCATAACTCTCAAATTAAAATGCAATTTCATTAAATATTTCTTAAATTATGCTCTTGCTAAAATTCTCTATAATAAGGATGCAATTGCTCATGAATGTCTAGGATTCTTAATGCTCTCAAAATGCTTGCTATTTATAGGATTTCCCAAGGGTAGGGGGTAGAGTTAAGTTGATCATGATCAAAGCATGGTTGAGCTAAAGGCTTTCAAATGGTTTCAAATGGGGAGACCATTTAAATGGTGGTCTCAAAGGTTGGGACCAAGAGACAAATTGAGTGGTGAGGATTTTGAAGTTTAAAATGAGTGATCAAGATTGCAAAGTTTGGAGTGATCCATGTGCTTTCAATCCTTGATTCTCATTGGTTATCCAAATTATTGTCCCCTTTGTTGAAAGAGATAAGGATTTAATCAATTCAATTAATTAATTAAATTAGGCATGTAAGGAACAGGTTGATTTTGATTTTTGATTTAAAACTATACAATTAATTGATTAAATCAATTATATAGCTTAGATTTATTCCTTTTAGGATTATATTTAATTAATCAATATATTAATTAATTAATCCTCTAATTTGATGTAATTTAGTCACTTTTGATTGAATTGGTCCATTTGATTTAATAAAATTGCCTTCTGATCGATTGAAATATACCTGACCAAATTTAGGTGTCTACAAATGCCCCTCTTTGAATTGATGCGCGAAGCACATTGATTCAAAGAAAATTGATGTCCTGATCTGATCTGATTGATTGATTGATATCTAATACAATGATGTCTGATGCAAAAATCTGATGTAAAACCTGATGTGAGAAACTTGATGTGAATCTGATGCAAAACTTGATAATGAGAAACCCTGATCTAAAAAACTGATAAAATGCGCCACTGATAGCAATTTTAAATTTTAGTGCCCCAGATTTTGTTTGAAATGTGATAAAAACAATGTTTCGACCCTATGATGCCCCCTCATAAATGAAAATGAAATTGATAGCAGAGGCCACAAGATATTAAAGAATGAAATAATTAGGTCAATTATGTTTTCATTTCTGAAAATGATATGAAAAATTGATCACAATATGCCCTAGATGATGAAAAAAGTCACTTATAGGTCCAAAAGGTAAAAATCTCATGAAATTAGGTCAAAGATGTTTAAATAGAAGTAAAAAGTTTATTTTTTATTGTTCATTTCAACTTTTGACCTCCCATTTTAGCTCTGATACTTTGAGAGAATACGACAATGGTGGTCCCCATACGAGAGCATCGATTCGAGAGAGGCCACAGATTCTAGAGACCAGCTGAATATGGACCTTTGGTGAGTGATTTTGACCTTCTCCAGCATTTATTACAACATTTATTGCTTTTAATTGATGTTTCAATGCCTAGTTAGTGTTTTTCATACAATTTTTTGTTAAGTTACACGTACGAACATGCAAAGTTGCACATAGGTATTTAAGGTTGCGTATCCACATAGTGAAGCAACACGTAGAAACTAGAAAAATGTCACTTAGGAAACCCATTAAGTCACACATTGTAAGAATTAATTCATGCATACAAAACCCTAGACAAAACCCTAGTTTTATATTAAGCGTACTAATGTTGAAGTCACGCGTGTGCTGCAAAGTATCACGTACTAGGCCATGTTACACTTATGAATGATGAAATACTATGTATGATAGGTAAATTTAGGCGTATCATAAAATGACGCATACAACCTTTGAAGTTGTACGTACACACAGGAAAAATGACGCCTAAGTGTAAAGATTGAAAAACCTTGATCGTTTGTGGTCGTCTCAGATAGATCGAATACCAAATTGAAAGCAAAGAAAAGCACATTGGATTAAGTAATGAAACCAAATGTTTAGGATATTAGGATGATCAATTAATTGGATTTTTTATTATATCAATCTAATTGGTAGGATAGGGTAAACTGATGTATTTTCCCATTCTCACGACATAGAGTTAGGAAAAATAGTTGATGTTGCTCAAAAAGAGCGACAGGTTGATTTGATGATAGATTGATGTAGGATAATCTATTTAAATTATGATACTAATCCAATCCACTTGATTTGGAAAAAATGGATTACGTTGTGGAAGTTGTATGTCCAGAGTGTCCCATCTTGGCTTGCTGATATGGTTTATCAATTTTTAGGGTACGAGAGATGTGTTATCGATAGATGCGGGTTATTCTATCTCTTAGAGCTTCCTCAGGTATAGATGAACCTAGGTCTTCTCACAGCTATGGGAGAGAGAATGGCACTCTGACCATAATACCTTCCATATGCCTATGGGAGAGATGACGATTACACCTGAGGACATTTATAGATTGTTGCAGATCCCTACTCGAGGAGAGCGGGTCTATTATGATCAGGTGTACGATGGAAACACTTTTCAATGGGTCTTTGGAGATTAGACTATTGGAGATGAGAGTATCACCTAGGTGCAGTTTACTTCTTTCCCTACTCTGCAGGAAATTTTAGGCACTTTAATTGGTATATTTATATTACCAGATCATCGTGGTCATGGTTTCACTATTGGTTGGGGTCTCATTATTGAGGACATGATTGCTGATCCTCACATATTTGATTGGGGTTCCTGCATACTAGCGCAGTTGTATCATGAGTTGGACAATATAGTTTACAGGGGTAGTGCTTCAATATCTACTTGAGTGATGTTGTTATAGTTATGGACATGGGAGCACACTCCTGTGTCAAGAATGATAGCTAACTGATAGAGAGATCCTGGTTGAGCATACATATACGTGTATGAGGGGATGGTTGTTCAGCCTCAACTAGGTAAACTAGAATACTAGCGTCATATGCTTGATGACATCGATCACGTCATTTGGAGACCATACCTGGGTTGTGAGGCATGGTGAGAGGATGAAAATGAGTTGACATATATATTTTCTCCTTAATGGATGATAGGTTGGTCACCTCTTGTGATCAATAGATTTTGCTGTTATAGAGTATCTCGGTAGTATGGGAGGATCCAGGACATACCGCAAGGATTGGCACTTTATGCTCGGGTCCAAGTTGTGAGATCCATGTGGGGTGCACAGTTTGATTATCATTATGCATGTGATCAAATAGACAGGTTAGGGTACATGCAGTGGGATATGCAAGAGAATATTGCAGATGTAGGGATGTCGGCAGATTACTCACAGTGGTTTTCTCATCATAGATTCCCTTAGTTCACTAATCCTGGTGAGATGATTCCTACCAAAGATGATACTTTAGATGATGATGATGGTAGGGGTGGTTGTGGAGGTGGATGACAGAGAGCTCCACGGAGACATAGAGTACCTCAGAAAGCTAGAGGCAGAGATGGGGGTCAGGGAGGACCATAGATGAGGGGTGGTCATACACAGGGGAAAGGTGGTGGATTCAGGATGAGACTAGTATAGGAAATACCAGAAGTAGTATGGGGTTAGCAATTATAGAGAGTCACAAGATAGGCTCAGATACATGTTTCTAGACATGGGCAGGGTCTATAGATTCTAGTACAATAGGTTCCTATAGCTCCTCAGATTTTGGCACAAAATGTGCTTATAGTTGCTCAGATTCTTGAACAACAGGTGCCTCAGATATCACTATAGCCTTAAGTACACCCATATGTGTAGCCACAAATTCAACCAGGTACCATTACCAGGTTAGAGAAGGATGTGTAGGGATTACAGACTAGTTTGGCTATGGTTACTTGCAGGATTGATCAGGTTGTGAGCATGATGCAGTAGTTTATGACCATGATGGCACATAGGCCAAGTATAGAAAGTACCAGTCAGGTACCTCCTACTACATAGGATAGATCAGTGGATAGAGATCCAGATGGTACATTTGGTTTAGGTACAAGAGATGCATCAGGTTCCCCTGGCAGGTCATGATTAATTTTGATCATATGTATTGTATCAAATGTATCAGATATTGATTTGAGCAGGACTTTGATGTACCATTTTGATATGATGTAGCCTTGATTATGTCAGACATTTTCTTCATATTTATGATGATGACTTGATCACTTTGATTTCCTTGATGATATATGATAAAATTTCTTTGATGTTATGATTCTATATGATGTTTATGCATTTTATTTCTATATGCTATGGATGCAGTGCCTAATATATGACATAGTTAGATGAATGAATATGTATGCAAATCTATTTCTATATGCTTACTTATTTATGATGGATGCAATCGTAAATGATAAATGAAATGCAATGGATTTTTATGAATGCATGTTGTGTTTTTGTATTTTGTTAATGTCATATTTCAATGAAATGCACTTATGGGAATGATGAAATGTTTAATGTACTTGGATAATGAATAATGATGTAAAACTTATGTATAATGATTAATGTTTAATGAATGCAATGATAAATTCACAAGAAATTCTTCATTATTGATTGATGTGAACCAAGATAAAGATATCAAATTCATGAATAATTACCCTCTTGAACTTAGGAAATTCTCTAAATGCAATTAATCTAAGCATGAAATGCAACTAACTGTCACTTTTGTCTTTGCGAAAGAAATGCAAAAGAAGATATATTTTCATCATTAAGCATTTTGGAACTAGGAGAAAGTGCAATCATTACTGACCACATCATGATAATATGAATACTTCTTTCATTGATTTTATAACCATTATAAACTAGTACAACCCTCACTAGTTGAATAATCAACTATGGGAGTCTGAATACTGGTTTCATCGAATTCAATGTTGCAATTGGATTTTGGTATTTAGATATCTAAGATCTAAATATCCAAGGTATCCATTTGTGTAAACAAACAAAGGTTAACCCTCCTTCCTATATGAATTCCCTCAATGATTCTTTGATGACCATGTCCTTAGAAAATTCACACAAGTTAGTGGATCTTCCTCAAAATAGTCATACAAAATCAAGAAAATATCACGTCTTCATCATCGCCAATCTAGTCAAAACATCATTGATTTAGCTAAAAATAACATGATTCAATGAACATCATCAAAAAATTCAAGTGTTTTGTATTGTATCAAGATTTTCAATAGAATTCTATTCATTTTGATCATTTAGGTTTTTGTCAAATTTTAATCCTGATAATAGGGTCATGAAGTTCGAGGATCAAGTTGCGGGATCAAATGCTTGGGTTGAACAATGATATCCATCAAAGGTTAAAAAATATCTTGCCTTTGAATTTCTTAAAATCTCTCATGTCATGTGACCAAAAAGTAGCAATTTTGAATCCGTTTGTATCAAAACCAATGCTTTTCCCCCAAGTGAATATGATACCATGTATAAATATGGGCAAATGAAACCTAGTATGTCACAATGATTTTTGACAATGCAGCTTAGAGAGTTTATTATGACTATGCACAAATGATGGATGAAATGAGGATGAAAAAATGAGATGATGAAAAATGCAATATGTAAAAATGCAACTAGGTAAGACCCAAGGGATAAAAAAGTGCCTGTTTGCCAGGTTTTCACCTTTTGAATTTATTGCTCTTTTTCTCTTTTTTTTTTCCTTTTTTTTGCTAGCAAGACACCTATTGCTAGGTTTTCACCAAGGCACTTTTCTCTTTTTCAAATTTTTTTCCTTTTTTTGATATCATCAAGGTGCCTATTTGCTAGATTTTCACCAAGACAACCATTTTTGATCTTTTGAATGTTTTTTCTTTCTTCATGCTCAATTTTCCTCTTTTTATGCTTTTCTTCTTTTCCATTGTTTTTGAATTTTTTAACCTTCTCATCTTTTTGGATTTTGAATTTTTTCTCATGTGTTTGGATTTTGAACTTTTATTGTGTACAAAGAATGATTCTAAACTCATCGGATACACTCTCGTCTAATACTCTTTCAACCTATATGCTTTCATCTGATCAGGTATAAAACCTCTTTAAATGGATTCTATTAATAGGTTCTTGTAACTCATCACCTTCACAATCAGCTAGCTTGTATGTCCCTATTCCAAAATAAGAAGTAATCACAAAAGGTCCAAGCCAATTTGCCTCCCATTTTCCTTTCTTTTCTCTCTCTGCTTGGTTTTTAGGGTTTTCTCTCAACACTAAGTCTCCCACTTGAAATGTTCTAGGTTTGATATGTTTGTTAAAGTTCCTTGATATTCTATTTTGATACACTTTCAAATTCTCATAAGCTTGCATTTTATGTTCTTCTAACAATTCCAATTTTTGAATTCGTGCAACGCTATAGTCCTCATGATTTATCAATCCTTGCAATGAGACTCTTAAGGATGGGATCTCAACCTCCAAAGGTAGGACAACTTCAGCCCCATAAACCAAAGATAATGGTGTTTATCACGTTGGTGTTTGAATGCTTTTTCTATAGGCCCACAATGTCGGGTTTGTTTGTATGTGCCAATCTCTTCCTTATTTTTCAACCGATCTTTTCAATATTTTGAGGATATTCTTATTTATAGCTTTGGCTTGTCCATTTCTTTGAGGATAACAAATGGAGGAAGAATTGTGTGTTATATGAAAGGTCTCACATAATTAATCCACATCTTTATTCTTGAAATTTTTCCCATTGTTCATGATAATGGCATGAGGAATACCATATCTACAAATGATGTGGTTTAGAATAAACATAGAGATCTGTTTTCCCATTGCAGTTGTCAATGGCACGACCTCTACCCATTTTGTAAAATATTATGTTGCAGTTATGATATATTTGTGACCATTGGAAGAAGGTGGGTAAATCATTCTAATAAGATCAAATCCCCATTGGTAGAATGGCCATGGTGTAATGAATGGGTGTAACTCTTGTGCGGGCACATGGATCATGTCTCCATGATATGAAATTTTGAACATACTTTCACAAAGTGGCACACATTCTTTTCTAAGGTTTTCCAAAAATACCCCATATGAAGGTTTTTATTAGCTAGGTTTAACCCACTTGAATGAGACCCACAAATACCCTTGTGAATGTCTCATAAAGATAAATTTTATTCCTTCTCCTCTAGACACATAAGTAGTGTTTCGTCAAGACTTTTGTGATACAATGTGTCAGATAGGATAATGTAATGAGCCACTTGGTGTATGAAGTGTCAATTTTGGGTACAAGTTTGATCTAAAGGTAAAACTTGGTCTTTTAGATAAGTAAAAATAGGTCCATACCAAGGTGAGTCATGTCCATTTAGAAGGAAAATGATTTGAGTTTCAGGTAGGTCAAAAGAAGGTTTCAGAAACTCTTACACCAAGAATTTGTACCTAGCATTTTGATCAGGCATTTGAAGTAAAGAAGCCAAAGTAGCCATATCATCTGCTGCTCTATTTTTATCCCTTGGGATTTTCTCAAATGTGATCAAGAAAAAATATTTCTTCCAGTCATCTACCATCCTTTTATATGGCATCAATTGTTCATCTTTAGTTTGATACTCATCATTAACTTGATTGATGACCAATTATGAATCCCCATATACTTGCAGCTCTGTGATATTCCATTCTAAAGCCATTTTAATGCCTATGACTAAAGCTTCATATTCTGCAATATAGTTGGTGCATGGGAAAAAAAGTTTGTAGGACTTGGGAATGGTGTATCCTTGTGGTGTAATCAATAAAATACTGGCTCCTGAACCATGCTGAGTGTAGTATCCATCAAAATATAATTTCCATGCTTTGGATTCTACATTTACTATCTCTGCATCTGGAAATTCTACCTGAATAGGATGAGTAGAAACTAAAGGATTTTTAGCCAATTGATCGGCTATGACTTGTCCCTTGATATATTTTAGGTCCACATACTCAATGTCAAATTCACTTAATACCATCACCCATTTAGAAATTCTTCATGTAAGGGCTGTTTTGCTAAGCAAATACTTTAATGGATCAATTTTGGTCATCTCATAGTTTTTGGGAAGAAAAAAATACCACTAGACAAGCCCACTCCATGAAGCTATAATTAAACTCATACTTGATCAAGGTTCTTCTTAATTAATAGATGGCTCTTTCTTTACCCTCATCATCCTCTTGTACCAATAAAACCCATAAAGATCTCTCTGTTGCTGAAATGTATAATAGTAAGGGTTTTCCTTTGATGGGAGGCATGAAAATGGGTGAATTTGCTGTGTATATCTTTACTAGGGTAAAAAAAATTTCACATTCATCATCCCACCTAAAAATAGTATCCTTGTGTAGCAATTGGGTAAAAGAGTGACACTTCTCCGCTAATTGAGAGATGAACCTTCTAATAGATTTAATTATTCCTTGTAGGGACCTCATTTGAATAATGTTTTTGGGTGTTTCCCTTTCCATGATTGCTTGCACTTTTTCCAGATCTACTTTTATCCCTTTTGATGAAACTATGTAGCCCAATATCTTTCTAGATTGAACACCAAATACACATTTGTTTTTATTTAACCTTACTCTAAATTGATCCAATCTTGTAAAGATCTTTTCTAGGATAGGTAGATGGTATTTTATTTCATGTGACTTTGCTAAAATATTGATGCAGGAGCATCTTGGGTCCTTGGCAATCCTACTCAACCAAAAATATGTTTACTCCATTCCTTAGTTTTTTCTCTGTTGCTCGGCATGCTTTCCGAGTTGCTCGGTCATGCTCATGTTTTGTTACTTGGCTCTTCTTTGGCTGAGGTGTTATGTTGCTTGGTCGTTCCTATGTCAAGCTGGTTTATTTGGGAATTGGTGTTGGTGGCCGACTTCTTTATTTAATTTTCATAGCTGGGATCTATCTTGGGATCCATGTGGACCTAAATCTGGGTCTCTCCTTTGTATTTGAGTGTCAACCTCTTTGGTGGACTCTTGTATATATTCTTTTGTATGTTCTTATTTTGGTAGCAAGCCTTAGAGAAAAAAGGAAAATGTTAAGATATTGAAGATCTGAGATCTCTGTTATAAGAAGATTGAATTGTAATACATTTCTTGTATATGGTCATAACCAAGAAGGCCTTACAGCCTAGCATGTATTGAGTTTGATGATTTAATAATAAAAGATCTCTATTTTTCTCTCTCTCACTATGTTGTTGTGTTTGTTCCACATTGTATCTGCAAGCTGGATGGTTTTGGGTGTTCCCTAGGCCCCGTCTCCTTCCTCCCTCACATCAAATATCATCCACATAATCTTCTAGAAAGGTATACATCATGTCATGAAAGATGTTTGTCATTGCCCTTTGATAGGTTGATCCAGCATTTTTTAGGCTAAAGGGCATAACATTCCAACAAAAAATACCCCAAGGGCAAGTGAAAGAGGTTTTTTCTTGATCCTCAGGTGCAATTCTAATCTGATTGTAGCCACTAAATCCATCCATCAATGAAAACATAGAAATTTCTGTCATCAAATCCACTATAGCATCAATGCTAGGTGATGTAAAATCGTCCTTAGGGAAAGCAAGGTTAAGATCTCTAAAATCTGTGCATACTCTAATATATTTGTCATTAGGTACAATATTGGAAATCTATTATTTATAAGATATGAATCTTATGAAGCCAACGTTTAATAACTTTTCCAATTCTACCTTAACCAATAAAGTCACATGGGGATGCATTTTTATCAACTTTTGCTTCATAGGCTTTATGTCAAGCCTCACATTAATGCGGTGCATTATGAAACTTGGATCCAATCCTGGCATATCTGCATACAACCATGCAAAGTTGATTTTCTTTGCTTGAAATAATTCTATGAAATCCTTCCTTTTTGTTGGAGTCAATGATGTTGCTAAATGAATGAATTTGGGTTCCAATTTTGTACCAATGTTGACCTTTTCTGTTGGCTCAATTAGGATAGGAGATCTCTCTTCTTCATGTTTAGGTAAAGTTTCCAATATCTCTTCCTTAGGTTCCATAGTTGGGTTTTCACCTTTGGAAACTATTGGAGATTTTCCTTTATGCAAATAGTTGATTGTATGTTTGTCATTGATGACAACATATAGTATACAGTAGTGAATTGTATTCACTTTTCAGTATGGATATGTAGAAGCCTTGCATGGTTGTTTTTATTCTTAAGACATAGTTACTATACCATGTACATACACATAGATTTCGATGTTCAGTAACAGTTGAGTTATGTTAGTCTGTTTCCCAGCCATAGTTTCAGAAGACTATTTTCAGAAAGCCAATAGTAATCTCATTGATTATTCAGTTGTGTCTATCTATGGGATATGAATGTTTAGATTCATCTTTATTTATGAGTCTAAGTTAATTAACCAAAGGCTCTAATCATGTTTCATCTGAAGCATAACGTTTGGGTAATTTTGTTAGAGCCGACTATGTGAAGTGATGTGTCTATTCATTTTGAGTTGCGTGGCTCTAATTGTGTTGTGTGCTTGGTTTGGCCAAAAAGAGAAGCATGGAAGGGATTCATAAAGCCAACAAAGATCATATCTCTTGGAGAAGATACTTATAGTAGTTCATTTGAAGATCACCATATGTGAATGATAAGAAAAGAGATAGAAGAAGGATAGAACATAATGCTAATTGTTTTGGGATAGTATAGTCATTTCATTCATTAGACAAAGATCTATGTGAAGAAGAAGTGAAAGAAAAAAAATACATTGGAACTGATCAAGACAGTAGGTCTACTTAAACAGTTCATTTTTAGATATAGTGTATATCTATTTTACTGAAGGTTGCAACCTTCACCATATTAAGAAGTGAGCTTTTGGATAGTGAGTCCTCACCCCTAACATGCTTATTTGTAAAAGACTCCTAATAGGGTCTGACCCTTAACTAGTTCACTGTACTTATTGTATTGTAAAGATCAACTCCTAACAGGGTTGTAAGATCTTCTAACATGGATTATTATACTCAAGTATAGTTCTTTGTGGGTGCTAATTCCCACTGGGTTTTTTACCTAGTTTGGGTTCCCCATAACCAAATTGTGTGTTATCTTAAATGTGTATGTGCTTAATGATATTCTGTAATTAATTGGAGAAAAGAATTAAACTTATTGATAACTGATTCACACCCCCCCCTCCCCCCTCTTAGTTATCCCTTGGGACTATTCTAACAATTGGTATCAGATCCAAGTGCCTTGGAGAGAAAGCCTAACAACTTAAGGTAGATCAGATGGCGTACTTCAGTAAAGAGAGTCCTAAGTTTGATGGAGAGAATTATCTTGACTGGAAGAACAAAATGATAACACATCTTCAGTGCATTGGTTTTGAGATCTATGAGATTTCCACCCATGAAATTGATGTTCCTACCTTGAAAGACCTTGTAGAAGAAGAATCTACTAATAAACAAAAGGAAGTATTCACCCAAAATTCAATTTCCAAAGAAGCCCTAATCAGTACCCTATCTAATAGTGAATTTTCTAAGATCAAGAAGGCAGACAAAGCATATTCAATTTGGAAATACCTAGAAGACATGTTTGAAGGAGACATCCAAGCCAAGAATGTGCGCAGAAAGACTTGGAAGAAAAAATACAACAATTTAGAGATGCTACCTGAAAAAAACATTAGAGGTTACAATCAGAGGATTAATGAAGCAATCTCAAGAATCAGAAACAATGGCAGAGAAATTTCAGAGGATGATATAATAGACAAACTGATGACTACATTGACAAAAAATTATGAAAGCAAGATAAACATCTTGGATGAAATGATGCAATTCTCAAAAGACTTCAAAAGAAAAACCTTGATCAAAAAAATATTTGCATTTGAGATATCAAGAATGAAGATAGAACCTAAAATGGAAAAAGCCTTCAAAGCCTCCATCCATGGTAAGAAATCCTTGAGTATCTCTAGCAATAATGAGAAATAAGAAGTTGATACAAAACTAGAAGAAATCATTGCTATGATTGATAAGAAAGAAAGGAAAGGTAAAGGAAAATATGAAGGACAACTACCATTCAAATATTTTTCATGCAACAAAGTTGGTCACTTTGCATCCAAGTGTCCTACAAGAGTCAAGAAGTACAGATCAGATTACAAACCCAAATACACTAAGGAATGCAATCATGTTGAAGATGGTGTAACTGATGATGATTCAGGAGAATATGAAATTGGATTCGTTGCAATTAAAGATAATGAAAAAATGATTGATAAAATATAAATTGAAGATGAAAAGAAAGCACAAGAATTGGCTTTAGTTTCAAAGGCTGACATCAGAAAAGACTAGATCATAGGCAGCAGGTGTTCACATCACATGATAGGAGACAAAGATAGATTTGTACATCTAGACAAGTACAAAGGTGGCATGGTTAGATTTGGTTATAACACTCCCAAACCTATCATTGGCAGAGGATCTATCACATTAGATGGAAAGAACAAAATAGATGATGTTCTATATGTTGATGGTTTGCATCATAACCTATTGAGTGTTGGACAATTGCTAGATAAAGGATATCAGTTGGAATTCAAAAACAATAGATGAATTATTAACAACAAAGAAGGAGACATGATTTCATCAAGCTCAAAGACCAAAGGTAATTTCTTTCAGCTTAATTATGAAGTAAGTTTTTTTTTTGCAAAAGTGGATGACAGTTGGCTTTGACACAAAAGACTTTTTCATATCAATTTTGACAACATAGTGAAGATAATTAATGTAAAGGAAGTAAGAGACCTTCCTAGTATTTCAAGACCAATTGATAATATGTGCAGGGAATGTGTGATGGGAAAGCATGTGAGGACCTCATTCAGAAGCAAACAGAACTCTACAGAGAACAAGTTAGCTCTAATACATACAGACTTATGTGGACCTACTCAAACAAGATCATACTATGGTGAAAGGTATTTTTTTTTGTTTGTTGATGATTTCTCCAGGATGATGTGGGCTGCATTCTTGAAAGACAAATCAGAATATTTTGAGAAGTTCCAAATATTCAAAGCTGAAGTTGAAAATGAATCTAGATTAAAGATAAAATGTCTGAGATCTTATAGAGGAGGAGAATTCACCTCTGATAAGTTTCTTGAGTACTGCGAAGAACATGGGATCAAAAAACAACTTAGTGCACCCAGAACCCCTCAATAAAATGGAATTGTAGAAAGGAGAAATAGGATAATACTTGACATAGCATGTACTATCATGATTGAAGGGAAAGTTGCACACACCTATTAGAGAGATGCAATCAATACAACAGTCTATTCTATCAACAAAATTCAACTAAGACAAAGCGCAGACAAAACACCTTATGAACTTTGGTTTGGTAATGTACCTACAATAAAGTACTTTAGAATCTTTGGAAGCAAGTGCTACATCAAGAGAGATGATGGTGTTGGAAAATTTTTCTCTCGACGAAGGTATTTTTATTGGTTACTCTACTAAGAGAAAAGCTTATAGATGTTTCAATTTAAGGTTGAAGAAAATCATTGAGAGTGGACATGTGAATATAGATGAGAAGTTCATGATTCAAGAGAGATATTATGAATATGCACCTATGATAGAAGAAGAACCTAGACCAATCAATAAAGACATAGTTATTGAAGAAATGTTTGACTGTATTGATGTATCATGCAATAACCCTAAACCAAGTCAAGAAGAATCACTGATTACAAATGAGAGTGTCACACCTAAAATCTCAAAATACACATCTAAATACCACTCTAAAGAAGATATCATTAGAGATCAGAGCAGTAAAGTTCTGACAAGATCCAGAGCTAAAAGTTCAACCATTAATGAAGAGGTATGCTTACTTTCACAGATGGAACCCTTAAGTGTCAAAGATGTGTGCAATGATTCAGATTGGAAAAGTGCAATGCAAGAATAATTAGATCAAATAATGAAGAAAGATATATGGGAATTGGTACCTAGACCTTGTGACAAGAACGCGATTGGAACTAAGTGGATATTCATAAACAAAATGAATGAAGATGGTACAGTGATAACAAATAAAGCAATATTGGTATGTAAAGGATATGTGCAAAGAGAAGGAATTGACTATTCTGATACATTTTCCCCTGTGAGAAGACTGGAAGCTATAAAATTGTTTTTGGCCTACGCAACATTTAAAAACTTCAAAGTATATCAGATGGATGTCAAGTCATCTTTCCTGAATGGTGACTTGAAGGAAGAAGTCTACATAGAGTAGCCTGAAGGATTCAAACTTTCAGACAAACTAGACATGGTATGCAGATTAAAGAAATCCCTCTATGGACTTAAATAGGCCCCAAGAGCATGCTATGAGAGACTTGATGGCTACTTAACAAAGATTGGATTCAAAAAGGGAGCAGCTGATTGCAAATTATTCATCAGAGAGACACTTGAAGGATTAATACTTGTTGCTATATTTTTTTATGACATTATTTTGGAGGTAATGACAAGCTTAGTGCAGAATTTCCAAAAGAGATGTAGAGTGAATTTGAAATGAGCATGATTGGACCTATAAAATACTTTTTGGGATTAAATGTAAAGTAGACAGACAAAGGTATATTCATAAATTAGTCTAAATATGTAAAGGAGATATTAAAGACATTCAATATGGAAGACTGCAAGCTAGTAAGCACTCCTATGATAACAAGAAACAAGATTTCTAAAAATCATGACTCCACAGAAGTTGACAAAACACTCTACAAGTCCATGATTGGAAAAATCATATATCTCACTCATTCTAGACTAGATATATCTAATGCAATTGTCATTGTTGGGATATTTGTAGCTAAACCTAAACAGAATCACCTAATGGAAATAAAAATAATATTCAGATATTTAAAGGGAACTATAGACTATGGTTTATGATATCCTAACTCAGAAAATGCATAACTTCATGTGTACACAGATGCAGATTGGGCAGGTTGCGTTGATGAAAGAAAGAGCACCTCAGGAGGAGCATTATTTCTTGGAGACAGGTTGGTTACTTGGACAAGTAAGAAGCAAAACAATATTTCTCAGTCAACAACAGAAGCTGAGTATGTAGTAGCCACATTGAATTGCTCAACAATGGTATGGATCAAACATATGATTAAAGACTTTGGAATTAAGATTGATTATCCCATTATCATCCATTGTGATAACACCAGCACTATTAATATGTCAAAGAAAACTGTGATGCATGTAAAGAAAAAACACATAGAAATAAAATATCACTTTCTAGGAGAAAAAGTTGCAGATGGAGAAGTGAAGTTGGACTATGTGAGTACAAAAGATTAGTTGGCAGACATATTCATGAAACCTCTATCAAAAGATACTTTTGAGTATCTCAAGAAGAAGCTGGGAGTAATTCCCTTTCCTGAATCTGATTAGAACTCACAGAAAATACATCAGTCCTTTGTGACTGATGAGTAGTTGACTACTCTACTTCTGGAGTAGTACCTATGCTTATTTGTAGATGGCATCCTTTGCCATTGATGTCAAAGGGGGAGTATATAGTAAGGGGGAGCATATACTCTGGGGAGTATATAGTCATGAAAATAAAAACACAGTCAGAGGAGCTGCAACACTGTAGAGGAACCTTTGATGAGGATATTGAGAAGATTGTAAAAAGAAAGAAGACACTATTATATTGAGGGTGTTTTTAATCATATGTTGCCATCAATGTCAAAGGGGGAGATTGTTGGAGATTTTACTTTATGTAAATAGTTGATTGTATGTTTTTCATTGATGACAACATATAATATACAACAGTGAACTGTATTCATTTTTCAGTATGGATATGTAGAAGCCTTGAACGGTTGGTTTTATGTTTCAGACATAGTTACTATACCATGTACATACACGCAGATTCCGATGTTCAGTAACAGTTGAGTTATGTTAGTTTGTTTCACAACCACAGTTTCAGAAGACTATTTTCAAAAATCTGATAGTAATTTCATTAATTATTCAGTTGTTTCTATCTATAGGATATGCATGTTTAGATTCATGTTTAGTTATGAGTCTAAGTTAATTAACCAAAGGCGCTAATCGTGTTTCATCCAAAGCATGATGTTTGGGTAATTTTGTTAGAGCCCACTATGTGAAGTGATGTGTCTATTCAATTTTATTTGTGTGGTTCTAATTATGCTGTGTTCTTGGTTTGGCCGACAAGAGAAGTATGGAAGGGATTCCTAAAGCCGACAAAGATCATATCTCTTGGAAAAGATACTTATAGTAGTTCATTTGAAGATAACTAGGTGTGAATGGTAAGAAAAGAGACATAAGAAGGATAGAAAAAAATGCTGATTGTTTTGGGACAGTAAAGTCATTTGATTCATCAGACAAAGATCTATGTGAAGAAGCGGTGAAAGAAAAAAATACATTGGAACTGATCAAGACAGTAGGTCTACTTAAATAGTTCATTTTTAGATATAGTGTATATCTTTTTTACTGAAGGTTGTAGCCTTCACCATATTAAGCAGTGAGCTTTTGGACAGTGAGTCCTCACACCTAACAGGGTTATTTGTAAAAGACTCCTAACAGGGTCTGACCCTTAACTAGGTCATTGTACTTATTGCATTGTAAAGATCAACTCCTAATAGGGTTGTAAGATCTTCTAACAGGGATTATTATACTTAAGTATAGTTATTTGTGGGTGCTAATTCCCACCGAGTTTTTTACCTAGGTTGGTTTCCTCGTAACCAAATTGTGTGTTATCTTAAATGTGTATGTGCTTAATGATATTCTGTAATTAATTGGAGAAAAGAATTAAACTTAATGATAACTAATTCACCCCCCTCTCAATTATCCCTTGGGACTATTGCAACAGGAAACATCCTTTCGGGTTTCAGGTCCTTGTAAAACCTATTTTTACTTAATTAGAACATAAAACATCCTTTATTTTTACTTTTTGGGGGTCAAGTACTGCCACATGGTGGTTTTCACCACTAGACCTTTTCATTTTTTACTTTTTTTTCCTTTTATCTTGTGGATTGAGAGATTGGACCCTTGCCTCCATCATAATGTTTGGATTGAATTTGTTGGTGGAAGATGGCTCAACCGCATTAAGGTATTGGGCCATAGCCTTGTCATTGGGAAAATAGAGTAAGTCATTAGGTTCGGTCAAGTCCTAATCAATAAGCTCAAGGTGAATAAGGGATAAGGACTCATTAGGTATCTTTTCATTGGAAGGGTTCAAGGACATGAATTCATTTGAGGTTTTGTACATTATATCATGCAAGTCAATAACATGTGCTTGTTCAAGGTGTTCCATAGAACTCAAATCAAAATTATCTTCACTAGAATCCTCGTGGATTTCCATGGGAAAAAATACACGTGGATTAAATCTAATGTTTGAATCACCCCCCCATGAAGGTACCCAAGGTTCACCTATCCATTGGTTGTCACTAGATGCTTGTCCTATATTTGATTCTTGAGAAATAATTGGAACATGTGTAGAATTCGACCCTTGATCCATATTTGCTTGATTTTTTGCATTAGGTATAATAGCATGGGTATGAATGAAATCTACCTCTTTATCATAACAAGAATCTTCAGATAGGGAATCCCATTCATATTCTCTAGATTCATTTTCACTCTCAGATTCTAACATATGTATATGCTCAAAAGAACCATGCATATGATGAACTATAATTGATTGAATGTTTCAAGATGATAAGTTGATTATCACCAAGCTGCAAAAGTGAATGCAAGACATTAAATCAGTTAATGTATTGTATTTTCATTGATGTCAACTTGACATAGTTTGATTGTTCATATACATATTGGTCATAATCTTGAAAAGCTGAAGAGACAAAGTCTATGTGGTCGGTAGAAATTAAGAGGTATGTATACACCGAGTGACAGTAAACACCGACGGATAGTGCACATGGACAGACAGTGAACACCAAGCAGTTCATAGTGTATACCGAGCACCGCAGTAACCGAACAAGTGTTACCGAGCAAGAGCTAATTACCGAGCACAAATAGAGTTGATGACTGATCAGAACTAAAGTTAAAGAATGATAAAACTACTTAGCTGGCAGAGCTATATTTAGGGATTGACTGATTGATTGCTTTATTTTCAACGATCAGTTAAACTAAAGAAAGGAAAGAGATTTAAAGAACATTTTATTCACAGTTATCAAGGAGATATTTGTCGAATAAAACTAAAGTAGATCTTTATGGGATAAAGAAAGCATGGTGGTTTTTACATATCAAGAAGTGATCTACGAAAAAAACAAGAAGATTGAGAGGCTAATAATGTCTATATAAAGAGATGAGTAATTCATTATGAAAAAAAGAGGAATGTTGAGTATATTCTAGTGAAGATAGAATTCTTCATACAGATCTGATCATACAGGCTGAAGAACAGAGCCAAGGAATTTTGCAGACATCGAGCAACAGATGACAGAGCATTCACCGAGCAGAAGAAAGAAAGAGAGCAAAGGAATTCAAGAGCATATTGATCAGAGAGGTATTATTGGACTAACAATAGATCTGAATATTTGTAAGTTAAAGTTGTATTTTGAACAGATCATTTACTGTATCAGTTTAACCATTGATTCAGAAAATCTCTTAACCGAGTTGGATTTAAGAGTCCTTATTGTATTGAGATACTTAAGAGTATCAAAAAAATTTCTTATTGATAGTATAGTGAGTGCTAGGTCAAAAGATAAACTGTTGGTTTTAAATCCTCTAACAAGGCTGCACTTAACAATGTGTATTGTAACCTTTAATAGGGTTGACTCTTCACCGAGCTCACTTCCGAAGAGTGAAATTATTTTGGGTTACCGGTCCTAGGTGATTTTTCCCATATTGGGTTTCCACCTTAAAAATATATGTGTCAAATGCGTATACGTTTCATTTCATTTATACTTTTCTTTACACATCATTGAAAATGGATTGGTTGGTTAACTCTAAGTTTATTTGCTGCTACTCGGTAAAGTCTAGAAAAGATAAATAGTATATCTTACCGAGGAGTTTATATTTGTTAGAATCATTTATGGAATACATCTTGATGATTGGGGACTGCAAGATAACTAGAGGGTATTATATTTAAGATATAAGTTTTTGGTTGGATCTTTTGGAATTATTGTTAAGGCCACTAATTCACCCCCCCCCCCCCTCTCTCATTTATTCTAACAATTGGTATAAGAGCTTTGGTTCTTGGAAGAAAAGTATAAAGGGACTTAAGCTAAAGATCACAAGTTGAGTAAAACAGATGTGCCTAAGTTTAACAAGGACAAATTTGCATCATGGAAAAGCAGGATAAGAATTCATCTATCTAGTATTGGAAATGATGTTACACAACACTTGGATACTAAATATGTTGCACCTACTAGACCTCTTACTATTGATCAATTGAGAGATAAACATGAACACAATTCTATGATGATAGAAATTTCTTCTTCACTAACCGATGTTGAATTTGAAGATGTGAAATCATGCACCTCTGCAAAGAAAATGTGGGACAAAATCAAGCTATTACATGGAGGAGATGCCAATGTGATGAGAGCTAAAGTAGAAATCCTAAGAGGAAATTTTGATGACCTAAGAATGAAAGGAGAGAAGATCACTCAATACAATGAAAGAATCAAAGAAGTTGTTAATTTTATCCATGGAGTAGGAGGAGTACTTGAGGAAGAAATAGTTGTAAGTAAAATTATGAGAACCTTACTGCCTTTTTATGCTATTAGAGTATCTATAATTCAAGAAATGAGCACAGTAGCTAGTAAAAATGTTACTCTTGATAATTTTATTGGTAGACTTATTTCATTTGAGATGAACAACTATGACAACAGTGTCTTACCAACTATTGAGTCTGCATTCAAATCTTCTCTGAAAATAAGCAAATCTAGTAACAAACACACTATGAGAAATGATAGTGACAGTGATAGTGATGAACAAAAACTTGATGAGCTTGAAGCACTAATGGCTAGGAGATTACATAAAGGTAAAGGAAGATATAAAGGTAAATTACCATTGGTTTTTTTTTAATTGCAAAGAAATTGGACAATTTGTTCCTAGATGCCCTAATAAGAGAAAGGATGAAAGAAAAAATGGCAAATATTATGAAAAGAAGTATGACAGATGTGATGAATGAGACTACAGAAGCAACCGACACTCTAACAAAAGAGATAATTGAGATTACAAGGACAAAAGCAAGAATGCTTGTTACCTGGTTGAGAACAAAGCTGAAAATTCTGCTACTGATTTTGATGAAGATGTTGAGGTAGTATTTGTTGCTATGAAGGATGATTCAGATGAAGAAGAAAGGTATGTTGAAACAACACTCATATCTAAAGTTAGCAAGAAATATGTATGGATTATTGATAGTGGTTGTACTCATCACATGACTGGAGATAAAGAAAAGTTTGAAAATTTTGAATATTATAATGGTGGATCAGTTAGGATGGGTAATGACTCACCTTGCTCAGTTGAAGGAAAAGGTACCATCATGTTAAATAATCTGATTAGATGTGAAAATGTATATTGGGTGAAATGACTTAACTATAATTTATTGAGTGTCTCACAACTGAACACCACAGGACACCGAGTTGCATTTGAGAACAAAAAGGTAATGATCTTTAATGGAACAGGAAAGTTGATCGGTACTGGTGAACAAACAAAAGGTAATCTATTCTATCTTGACAATATTGAGACCACTTGTTTATTGGCTATAAATGAAGATGTTTGGTTATGGGATAATAGGTTAGGTCATGTGAATTTTGACAACATGGTTAAAATAAGTAAGAAAATAAAAGTGAGAGGCTTACTGAGTATTTCAAAGCCCAGCCATGTTATGTGCAAGAATAGTCAAATAGGAAAATAGACAAAGTCTAGTTTCAAGAGAAAAACATACACATCTAATGCTATTCTAGACTTAGTCAATGCTGACTTATGTGGACAAATGAGAATGAAGAGCTATTATGGTCATAGATACTTTATTCTATTTGTTGATGACTATTCTAGGATGATGATTGTCATGTTCTTAAAAGAGAAATATGAAGCATTTAATATGTTCAAATGGTATAAAGCTAAAGTTGAAAAACAAAGTGGAAAAGAGCTTAAATGTTTAAGATCAGATAGAGGAGAACTTATTTTTGATGAATTCACTAACTTTTGTAATGAGCATGGGATTAAAAGACAGGTTTTTGCATCAAGAACACCACAACAAAATGGGATTTCTGAAAGGAGGAATAGATCAATTGTTGATTGTGCTAGAACACTGATGATTGAAAAAGGCATCACACAAATATTCTGGAGAGAAGCTGTAAGTATTGATGTGTATACACTAAAGAAAGTTCCATTGAAGAAAGACACAAATAAGACACCTTATGAGCTGTGGTATGGATACACACCAAATGAGAGTTACTTTAGAATTTTTGGAAGTCAATGTTATATACTGAAAGATGATAGAAATGGAAAACTTGACTCTAACAAAATCATTGAGACTAAAAATGTTAGTGGATGAATTTTCTGAGAAAAATGATGAGGAAAGCATAAAGGAACCTGAAGATTGCAAAAAATTTGTCTACACTGAAGAACCTGACACCTTGCCCAAGTGACAGAACAATGCAACCAAGAAACAAGCTACACACACCAAGAATTAGGAAAATGCTCACAATGTCAAACCGAGTGATAATGAAGATCAAAGTGAAGATCAAAATGAAGAACATATATCTGAACATGTACTTGCTAAATATGTCAGAAGACACCATCCACAAGACCAAGAGACTGAAAATGTTAAAGTGGATGAATTTGCTGAGAAAATGATGTGGAAAGCATAAAGGAACCTGAAGATTGCAACAGATTTGTCTACACTAAATAACCTGACACCTTACCCGAGCGACAGAACAATGCAACCGAGAAACAAGATGCACACACTAAGAATTAGGAAAATGCTCACAATGCTGAACCGAGTGATAATGAAGATCAAAATGAAGAACATATATCTGAACCTATACTTGCTAAATATGTTAGAAGGCACCATCCACAAGACCAAATCATTGGAGACAAAAGAGAAGGAAAGAGAGAAAGAAGTAAGTCATTTAACAATAGATGTTTGATTTGTGATTTTGAGCCTAAATCTGTTAATGTTGCACTTGAGAATCAAGAGTGGGTTACTATAATGAATGATGAGATTTAACAAAGTGAGAAGAATAAAACATGGACATTGGTACCTAGACCGAGTGACAAAAGTGTCATTGGTGCCAAATGGATTTTTAGAAACAAACTTAATGAGAATGGAGAAGTCACAAGGAACAAAGCAAGACTGGTATGCAAAGGGTATTTAAAAGAAGAAGATATTGATTATCCATAAACCTTTGCACCCATTGACAGACTAGAAGGAGTAATAATTATACTTTCTTATGTTTCTTTTAAAGGATTCAAAGTATACCAAATGGATATTAAATCTGCATTTCTGAATGGAATACTAGAAGAGGAGGTATACATTGAACAACCTAAGGGGTTTATTGATCCTAACAAGAGGAACATGGTTTGTAAACTACATAAAGACTTGTATGGATTGAAACAAGCATCAAGAGAATGGTATAAAATACTTCACTCTTATCTCATTACTATTGGATTTTTTAGAACAAGTGACAACAGTAATCTATATTTGAAAGGAGATACTGATGATAAGATTTTTATTACTGAGATATTTGTTGATAATATCATATTTGGAGGTAATGATATACTATGCAAGTCCTTTGCAGATGAAATGAGCAAATAATTTGAAATGTCAATGTTTGGAGAGATCAAATTTTTCTTGGTCTATAGATTCTACAAAAGGATGAAGGCATCTACATCACACAATCCAAATACATCAAAGAAGTTCTTAAGATATTCAAACTGGAGGACTCAAAACTAGTTGGAAAACCTATGGAAACCAGATGAAAATTGACAAAGGAAGACAAGACAAGTGAGGTAAATTAGACCTTATACAGATCTAGGATTGGTAAACTAATGTATGTTGTACACACTAGACCTGATATAGCACACACAATTTGTATATTTGCAAGATTCTATGCTAATCCTAATGAATCACACATGATTGTTGTTAAAATAATTTTGAGATATCTGAAGAATACTGAAGACTATAGTTTGTGGTACAATAAAGAAGGAAAATTTGAGCTACAAGTTTATACTGATGTTGATTGGGCTAGAAACATAGATGATAGAAAGAACACAACAGGAGGATCATTCTTTATGGGTGAAAGACTTGTCACATGGATAAGTAAAAGCAAGGTTGCATATCTCAATCAATTGTAGAAGCAGAATATGTAGTTGCTGCTGCAAATTGCTCTAACATTGCATGGATCAAGAAATTCTTGAAAGGTATGAATGAGGAAATTCTTGACCCAGTAATTATCTATTGTGATAATACTAGTTCTATAAACATATCAAAGAACCATGTGATGCATGATAAGAAAAAGCACATAGCTATTAAGTTCATTACTTGAGGGAGAAAGTACAAGAGAAACAAGTGATACTGGAATATGTACAATCCAAAGAACAACTAGAAGACATATTCACAAAACCATTTCCCAAAGATACATTTGAATACCTGAGGAACAGACTAGGGGTTCCTCCCTTGTCTACTGGTCACTAATCTGACTTGGAGGCTGCATCAGCCTACACATTATCAGAAGATCAATCATGTTGATGCAAGATGAGACATGGACTGCAATGATATATCATTACACTGAGGGTACTTATTTGAGACACACACTAGAGATATTGTTGGCTGATACAGAGCTGTAAATTTTTCTTTGGCATTGTTGTCAAAGGGAGAGAGATTCAATGAAATATCCATCAAGGAGAAGAACATCCAAAGGGAGAGAGATTTAATGATTAAGGGAGAGAAACATTCAATAAAATAACCATCCATCAAAGAAATAAAATTGGAGAAGAGATTCTACAAGAAAAGGAGAGACAAAATGAGAAGAAAAAATTGCTACATCTATCCATTGAAGGGAATGAAGAAAGGGAAAGCACACAGTAGAATAAAATCTAAGCTAGAAGAGCTTACCTTGATTCAAATATTTGATTTGGTTATAGAACAATAAGTTTGGTATGATATGGAATATTTTACACTGCATATTTCATAGTATGTTTCCATCAATGCCAAAGGGAGAGATTGATGAACTATAACTAATTGAATGTTTGAAGATGATAAGTTGTTGATCACCAAGCTGAAAAAGTGAATGCAAGACATTAAATTAGTTAATGTATTGTATTGTCATTGATGTCAACTTGACATAGTTTGATTGTTCATAGACATATTGGTCATAATCTTGAAAAGCTGAAGAGACAAAGTTTATGTGATCGGTAAAACTTGAAAATTCTGTATACCCTGAATGATAGTAAACACCGATGGATAGTGTACATTGACAGACAGTGAACACCGATCAGTTCACAGTGTATACCGAGCACCGTAGTAACCGATCAAGTGTTTCTGAGCAAGAGGTAATTACCGAGCATAACTGGAGTTGATGAAGGATCAGAATTGAAGTTAAAGAATGAAAAAACTACTTAGCTAACATAGCTATATTTAGGGATTGACTGATTGATTGCTTTATTTTCAATGATCAGTTAAACTAAGAAAGGAAAGATATTTAAAGCATGTTTTATTCACAATTATCAAGGAGAGATTTGCTGAATAAAACTAAAGTAGAACTTTACGAGATAAAGAAAGCATGGTGATTTTTACGGATCAAGAAGTGATCTATGATAAAAATAAGGAGATTGAGCGGCTAATCAGGTCTATCTAAAGAGACATGTAATTAATTATGAAAAAAAAAGGAATGCTAAGTATATTCTTGTGAAGATAGAATTCTTCATGCAAATCTGATCATACAGGCTGAAGAATAGAACCAAGGAATTCTTCACACACTGAGCAACAAAGGATAGAGCATTCTCCGAGTAGAAGAAAGAAAGAGAGAAAAGGAATTGAAGAGCATATTAATTAGAGAAGTATTATTGGACTCATAATAGATCTGAATATTTGCAAGTTAAACTTGTATTTTGAACATATCATTTACTGTATCAGTTTAACCATTGATTAAGAAAATCTCTTAACCAAGTGGGATTTAATAGTCCTTATTGTATTGAGATACTCAAGAGTATCAAAAGGTTTTCTTATTGACAACATAAAGAGTGCTAGGTAAAAAGATAAATTATTGGTTTTAAATCCTCTAACAAGGTTTCACTTAACAGTATGTATTGTAACCTTTAATAGGGTCGGCTCTTCATCGAGCTCACTTCAGAAGAGTGAAATTATTTTGGGTTACCGGTCCTAGGTGGTTTTTCCCATATTGGGTTTCCATGTTAAAAGTCTTTGTGTCAAATGTGTATATGTTTCATTACATTAATATTTTTCTTTACACATTATTGAAACTGGATTGGTCGATTAGCTCTAAGTTTATTTTCTACTACTTGGTAAAGTCTAGAAAAGATAAACAGTATATCTTACCGAGCACTTTGTATTTATTAGAATCATTTATTGAATACATCTTGATGATTGGGGACTACAAGATAACTAGAGGGTATTATATTTAAGATATAAGTTTTTGGTTGGAGCTTTTGGAATTATTTTTAAGGCCACTGATTCACCCCCCCCTCTTAGTTATTCTAACAACATAGAGCTTGAACTAACTCCTTTCTCTTGATACCCTATTCCTGATTTCTCATTCTTTGACCTCCAAGGAGGTTGGATAGGTTCTTGCAAGCCTTTATTTCTGATTCCTAAGGGCCCTCTTCCATTGTATCCCATCATCTTCATTATTTGGAATCCTTTGCCATATTGATCAGTTTGGATGTTGACATGTTGTACTCTTTCAACGAGAACATTTGAATTATCCTCATCTTTATGAAGCCATTGTAAAACTTCATTATCTTCTTTTTCCATGGCTGATTGGTCACTCTCTCTCACAAAATGAGGTTGTATTTTTTGGGTGGATTAGAACTTCATGTGTCTTTGGGGAAGTAGGTAAATCAACTAAGGAAAATAAATATTCCCCCACTCCTTTTGAATTGATTATACATTGTTTTTCAAATTTATGCATCATCTCACTCATCTTTTGATAGTTGTCCTTTTTGGTTTGTTCTGTTTCATCCTTAGAAGGTCTCAAAATTTATTTCTTTGGTGTAGAAATTTTTATTGAATTTTCAATGGAACTTTGACCCTCATAACTAACTTTCTCTTTTCTCTTAGTTGATGTAGGTAAGTTAGTTTCATTAGGACTTTAAGTAGATGTAGTATTTTATGTCAAATTAGGACCTTCTTCTTTGGTTTCTTCAATGATGACACTAAGAATAACTCCTTCCCTATTATGTGGAATAAATAACTCATGAAGAGGTTTCACCATATTGCAATATTGAAAGGGATTTGAATCTCCTCCAATAGTTATTTCTCCACCCATGTATGGAAACTTGATACATTGATGATAGGTTGAAGGTACTGCTTGGATCTCATGAATCCATGGCCTTCCCAATAAAATATTATAAGTTAATTTCATGTCAAGGACTTGAAAAATGGTATCCTTCTTGATAGGACCCACTTGGCTATGAAATACTACCATTCCTTTAGAATATCTTTCCTCCTTATCATAATCTTTTATAGTGATTTGTTTCTTGGGATCAATAGATGACTCAGATAACCCTAAATCTTTGACTAGGTTCAAGGTACAAATGTTTAGACCAACTCCTCCATCAATGAGGACTCTTTTAAAATGGTGTTTTTGAATCAAAACTTCTATATGCAAGGGGATATTTTCAGGATGGTTTATGGACATGTCATCTTTCTTTGAAAAATGATAAGCAATGAGGTGGTATGAGATGACCCACCATGTTTGAAAACCTTTCTTCTTCTAAATTTTCAGGAATGGTAGTTTCCACAAGAGCTTTCTCCAAGGTTTCTCTATGATTGGGAGAAAGTTTCAATTGCTCCAAAAAGGAAATTTGAGCTAGAGTCTTTTGTAGTTGATCCACTAGACTATAAGGCCTTGTTGAAGAAGATACTTGTTTAGCCAAAGTAGTTGCTTGTGTAGAACCAAAATTTCTAGGGGTACTACCTTGTAGGGTAATTCTTGGTGCTTGACTCCTAGTAACAACATTAGAGGTCTCCTTGTTAGTTTGTTCCTTTATTACCACAACATTGATAATACTATCATGTTTGGATAGGGCATTAGTATTATCATAACTGTGAGTAAAGTTAACTTTTTTATTACCTCTTGAGTTATTTCCATTGTTACCTCTGTTTTTGTTAGCATTTGAATATTCTCCTTTCTCACGCTTTAAGAAAGGGGTTTTGAATGCCGTGTGATTTTCATTATTTTGAGGTCCTTACACTTTAATCACACCATTCTCAATAAGGTCTTGCAATAAATGTTTCAAGCACATGCAATCATTTGTCTTATGTCCTCGATTTCCATGATATTCACAATGATTTGACTCACTCCACCATGATGGTTTCACTTGTGATTCATAGGGCTAAGCCCTAGGTAAGTCAATAATCTTATTCTCAATGAGGGTTCTTAATTTATTTTCTAGGAGATGGAGCAAAGAAGGGTTTAGGCTTGTTAGCCTCTTGATTGTTCCCAAAGTTTTTTTTATTGTTGAAGAGAACTTTGGGTTCTTGATTTACATTATTAGCTTGAGTGGATCCTCTTGTGAGATTAAATAGAGTGGCCTTCAAGTTGTTTTCTTCCGCAACTCCATAATTAACCACACCCTTGTTATTATTTTTCATCCAAAATTGGTTTTTCTTAGGAGGAGCCCTATTATTGTTGTTGGAAGTATTTTTATTAGTATTCTTGTTATCCTTGTAGAGTTTGAGTTCTCCACTTTTTACTCATACTTCCTCTTGTTGGTTGTATTCCTAGTTCTGGTATGTTTGCCAAAGTTTTTTGATCCTCATGCTCTTTTATTTTCTAAAGCTAGAAGTCTCTCAGTTCCTTGTAATTTTCCAGTTGAAATTTTAGGGTCTTCAGGTCAAAATCTCTGTAAAAATGCAAAACCTTGAAACCCTAGGTCTTATTTTATAGGTCAAAATGAGAAAAACCCTAAGATGTTTATTAGACTTCTATTTTGGTGTTACCTTTTTGAAAATAACTTAAGTCATGTGTTTTAAACCATGGTCGCCTAGTCGCGTGATCCTGATCACATATTCCTTTTTATCTCGAGACTTGGAAATTGGCTTATGTCGGGATGTCTCTCAAAGAATTGGAATATTCTTTTTGTTTTATGAGACTTGGCAGAGCCCTTCATGTCGTGTAGTCTCCAAATAAGAAATATGTCAGCAATTAGTAAATGGACCCATAGATGAGTCACAGTGTCACATAAAAAGGCCAGCAGTTAGTAATTTGTTGCGAGACCTGGCAATTGCTTCAGTTGCGTGGTCTCTAAATTGGCCTGCAGTTAAAAGCTCATGTCACGTAGTCTCTAGAAGGGATGATGGTTAAGGGAAAGATGTTGAGACTTCGCGACTAACCACATACAGTTTGAGATATGACATAGTCGGGTTGTCGCGGGATTAAAATGTTGAGTCAGTTCTCCATTCAGCGATTTAGAGATAAATGATAGAAGGAGACATGTGTCCAAAGGTGAGAGGATTAAGAAGCATGTCACTTAGTCTCCAAAAGGAAAAGGATCATATATAAATTAAGAGACTAAGGTTATAAAGTGCTTTCATGTTGCGGAGTCTCTAAATTGATATAAAAGTATTAAAAATAATCAGTGACTTAGCGGGACCGTTAGATGTAATGATGAAAAGTTGAAATGGTGGTCGTGAAGTCTTTGATCAAAAAGGCTTGAAGGTAAAAGTGCTCACAACTTGGAGATACCTGTTTGTCGCGTAGTCTCTGAATTAAAACTAAAAGCCAATGTTTGTCACATTGTCTCAGAAAGATTTGTCACTTAAAATTGTATTTAGCGATTAAGCGACCAAGGGTAGTCGCGGGGTCTCATAAGGAAAAGAAACATTCAGCGACTTGGAGATAACCATAAAAGCTAAAATTAACTGTCAGTCATGGAGTCTCCAAGTAAAATGTGAGTTAGATCTTTCATCCAGTGACTTTGATTTCTACAGTCACATGATCGCCAGAAATAAACTATGGTTAACCAAGACAGAGAAAATAACATGGTCACTTGGTCTCCAGAAGAATTAAGGGTTAAAGAGTTGGGTCAGCAACAAAGAAATAATACAAATTCACATAGTCACTCAATATGAATTTTTAGAAAAGGCGGCAGTTCCAGACATGACAACATGAATCATTTGACGTCCAATGAAAATCTAGAATATTGATTGATGAATAAAAAGGGTAGCTGAGATGTATGATAGAGAGCCAATCACACTGAGACATGTCATCATTTTTGAATTTTATAAGTTTTTTCTAAGGATACATATATATGAATTTGATTTCCTATCACACTCATGAACTACGGCTAGGTTTTCAATCAATTCCACAGCATGCTAAATTGAATACAGAATTGATGATTTTTCAAATGATGAGCCGTGTACTTGAAATAGTTATCATAAAGAGTCGATTGAAGGTTAATTTCCTAACTTATCTTTCTTTTAGAATTACAGAGTGGAAGAGTGCTAGATTTTCTAAGTTGAGGGAAGAAATTGGATAAGTTGCAAAGTACTCAATTAATTAAAAGGCTTTGAATTTATGAGAACAGTGCATAGAGAAGTAAAGTAAGTCTTGAGAGGAGATTTGATTCAATATCGGTAAGAAAAAGGGGATTGAAACAAAGCAAACATGAGTAGAGAAGTCAGTGTAGCTTCTACCAGTGGGAGAAGCGAAGAGATAGATGAAGATACTAAGGGGAAGAAGAATTACTTTGATGAATTCCTCAGATTGCTGTCGGGTTCAACTCAGAACAAGAGGGTGATTGATAATGTGCTTACTGATGACTACTGTGACATCAGGGATGCTGATACTCCAGGAACAACAGGTTTTTCCCTCTTTAACTACTTTTATAAAAATTTCGATAAAGCCATTCCAATTTCAAACCCCTGGACCTTGATTTGGCTAGGTTAATTATCCCTGATGTCTACATAGATGTAGATTTGTTCTTAGGCCTTGCCAGTCACTATGATATCCTATCTAAGAAAATTAAGAGGAACGATGGCACTTCCCTGCTCATCTTGAATAGAAATTCATTTATGCAAGCTTTTGGCTTCTATAGTACCATGTCCACCAAAATTAACATTACTAGGCAAGAAGAGAGGTATAAGTTAAAGCCTGGTATTGGTAGGGGACAGTTGCAAAAACACATGCTCAAGGAGATAAGAAACCATCTTACTCCTATACCTGGGACAAACCCTTATTGCTTCAAGGAACTGCATTTATACATTAAGTACATCACCTATGCCCTATGTAGAGTGCTAGGGATAGATGGGGAAGTAGAAAAGATTAATGCCAGAGTATTGATGATGGTGTTGGATCTACAGGAGGTGCATTCTAGCACCAGCTATGACTATATACAATATATCATTGATAAGATGCACGAAGGATTAGTAGAAACTCAGAAGAAGATGAAAGATCATAAGGAGAAAGAACCCAGGTTCTTCCATTACTCCATCCTCATGCATGTCATGTTACATTTTAATTTTGTGATCATGGATGTAAACAACTTGAGTCCTTAAAGGATTTTTCAAGAGGGACCTAATCCCATTTAGTTTTGGGTAAAGATTTGGAACTATATATCCAAGGACTATGACTACTGTGCATTCCAGAATTGGATTGTATATCCAATAATATAGAGCATGGGCATTAGCAGGACAAGGCTCCCAATTAAGATTATACAACTACTAAGGCCTAATGAATATTTAGATAAATGCGAGGGAGATCATAATTGGGGAGATTTCTTCCTTGAAGATAACTTTACCATAATAAGGGTATATGGATGTATACATCCACCCCATATCTTTCCTTACCATGTGCCATCAAGAGTTGCTGCCATGGAATTTATATGGCAGTTGTTATTAATAGATAATGAGCACTTTGCACCACACAAGAAAGGGACCTTAACCCCTAGACAACTCAAAATATTCAATTTTACTATTAGAAAAGGTGCCATTGATTTAGTCAGCCAGTGGCTAGAAAGTTGCAGAATGGGGGCAGCCTCATAAAGATATATTGATCCTGAGGGTTTTATGGAAGGAGTCAGAAGGTTGTATACACCCACAATCCCTAATACAAATGTCCATTGTGAGTGTATTGAAGAAGATGCAACAAGAAATCTTCTTTTTGAAGATGAAATCAGGACAAGAAGGAAGAGGATCCAGGAATTACTGAAACTACAGACACAAATAAAGAGAAATGGATTAGCTTTTGGAGGTTTCTATCCTGATTTGTCATATTTTGATAGAATCAAAGCCATGATTGAAAATTTTTATTTGCTTTGTGAACAACTTGAAAATGTTTTAGACAAGAAAGGAGCCCAAGAGCCAGATCATTCAAAGTCTGAATATGAAAGTGGTAGTGACAGTGACTATGCCCGTCTATCTAGATGTGATCAGCCTTAGCAGAATGTTGCAGAGATACCACAATTGTAGGGAGATGAGGGCCACATTAGTGACCTAACAGAGGCCACACAGCTTGATAATGTAGAGGAGCCTTCAACCAAAAGGCAAAAGGTAAATATAGGGTAGCCTATAGTTGAGAGGCAGGAAAAGAAAAAGGATAGAGCAAGTGACCTAGTTCCTGGGAATAGGTTATTGACCATAATTTAAGAAAATTGATTAGGCAAGGTAAGAGGTAGCAACCTTATATAGAGGAAAATATTGAATTGCCTCTTAAGTCTTGTATTGATGAAAGGTTGATACATCAACAACAATTTTTAAGTGATGATAACTTCATCAAAATTGAGGAATTTAAAGACTTCTTAATATGGTACAAGAAAGAGAAAATTAGAGCTCAGTTAAAGGTTGATGGGGAAGAGACAGTGACCAAGGAGGCCCTTTTGACCTTACAATCATATGACCCAGACAACGAGGACATCTCACCTGATGAGGCCAGAAAAATGGTATTGAACAGTGGCATTTTGCTTGTTAAGGGTTGGGACTTGGCTTCAGCTTTCATAATTGATCAAATAAGAAAGCAACTGGACTTGAAGATGGCAAGTGAGGTACAAATGGGAGATATGATTAAGGTTTTGGGTATAGCCCAAAATCTCAAGCCTTTGCCATGTGGAGCCTTTGCCCAAAGGACCACAAGCCTCAATTGGTGAACATTCAAGAGAACATGGTAGGCAATCAAATGGTTTGGTCTATACAAAATACAAGGGATTTGGAAATATCCCAGATTATGACACATTGGGCACACTTGAATGAGTACAAGACTAAACAAATTTCTGATAAGTGTAGCATATTGATAGAGGAGACCAGTGCATTGGCCAAAGATTGAGAGTTGTGCCACATCAAAATACATCAGTAGGATCAGGTGATTGCAAGGCTAATGAAGGAATTAGAAGAAAAACTTGAGGTAGTGCATGTACCTTCACAACAACCTTTTCAAATTGAAGAAAAAGAAAAATCAGAAGAGGTGGTTGAGAAGGAGGATATAGGAGAAAAGAAGAATGAAATTGCCTTGAATGCATTTAGAGGCATTCTACAACACATGATTGATGTATTGAAGGATAAGACTGATGTTATCCTTAATGCTTATAATAAGTTGCCAACTTTGCATGTTGAGGTAATGGGGTATCTTTCTATATTGAACCCCTATTTTACCAAATGGTCTTCCAGGGTGCAGTTGTTTGAAAAACATGCTTCTTTGCAAACCCTGAGATCAGATTTGCCTGAGGTAGTAATAGAGGTGGAAGATGAGATCAAAAAGATTAATGTTGCTCTCTCATTCTTCAAAGGCAAATTAAATCAAATAGAGGTTAAATTAAGCCTCCTTTCTGCAGATTTTAACAGATTTGTTCCTTCCCTAAGAGGAGAAGATGATCAGATAAAGGCCTTAGATGCCTGGAGGAATGATTTTGACAGCAAGATGTCTAATAATGAGGCATTTATTTTGGGATCAGATTTGGATATTGAGGGATTTAATAAGATACTAGATGAGGCCTTCAAGGCTGAAACTGACATTAATAAGTTTCTAATGGATGTTAAGAGCATCACTGATGTCAGAGGGGAGAGACAAAAGGCACAAGTATAGGGCACTCACGACTTCAAGTGGCCAAAAAATGATGAAGTGAAAGCATGGGAGCTGATGACTAGTCCAAAGAAGAAGAAGTCTTTGATTGAAGAGGAAATTCTAGATGAAGAGTAGAAGGGAACACCTGACGCCTGATCAATGAGCACAGGGAGGTTAGCTATAAATAGAGATGAGTGTAGGTTAGCCTATAATGGTGGTCACTTAGTCTTAATGAAACTACCAAAAGCTATCCTGAACACTATCAGACAAAGGTGCTAGATTCCAAAAGAGATAAAGAATATCAGATCTACATCCTCTGTTCTTGTCCTCCCACCGCTTCTAAATTCTCTTATTTTGTCTTTTTCTTTACTTTTAGGGTTAGGTTCCTTAAACCATCTGAAGTTTGTTGCATCCTAAAATAAAGGATTCCAAGATGGTTAAGGACCTATATATAGGACCAAAGTTGTAATTGTAAAAGAGGATGAAATATAATTGAAGACAAAATTTTTGATTTATGTCTGTGTTTTGAGATTTTTAAGCCTTGATATGTATTCAGAATAGAATATATGAATAAAAATGCAGTACAACTTTATTTTACATTGTTGTTGTCTCTTTGCTTATTGTATGCACTCTTTTATGTTTAATTTGTAAGGCATCTTAAACATATTGGCTATAAGGTATCTATTTAATTATTTGCAAGTTTCTTCTAAGGGAAGAATTAAACTTTGTGAGTAGTTTCAGAGAGTACTGCAATAACTGAGGATTTGATACAATATTGTAGAAGTGACAAAATAAGTTTGCAAGGCATTTTATCTGAGTTGTATGTAGGTTGTAAGGCATCGTACAGTATTATTATTTGTGTATTTCTATGGATTTACATCTTTTGACTCTATTTTCTCAAGGATAGGCACTGGTCTAGAGTTTGTCTAGTGATTCATCATCATCCAAGCATAAAAAACTATTTAAATCAATCACTTTCAGAGTATTTTGTAGAATCAATTGTATTCTTAAGGGTTATAGTTGAATTTTGTTGGTTTCTTAAAGAGAAAATCAAATAGGTTATTCCTCCTAGATTCATAAGAGTTGCAAAAGGAAAGAAGATTGTATTTCTTGCTTATGTTGCTGTCTGTTATCATTAATATATTGATTTGGATTACCAAGCTTATCCTTAGAATAATCATAGTCATCTGTATTGTTATATACATGTCCATCTAAAATAGAGCATTTAGTACATAAGGTTCAATCCACTCTAGAGATATTGTTAAGACAGTAATCAGTCATAGGTAAAACCTGCCTGGGTCAGTGGATCTCAAAAAAGGAGGTGGTAATAGGTATCCCCAGTGCTATCAAGAACCTCATCAATTAGTGTTTTTCCCTTTCTTGAGTCATAGTGTCAAAAGGCATTAAGGGGTCATAGAGTTGTTTAAGACTTCAAGTATCTTTCAGAGGCCCAACAAGAAAAAACCCTAACAAATTGGACACTCTGCTAGGGAATAGAGATTATAAAGTATGGTTGACAAGTTTCAAAATATCTCTAGTCCAAGTAGTTAGAAGTCTCAAGTGTTTCAAAGATTAAAAATTTTACAAATCATACCGGTGGTTGTTGTCAAATTTCTCATTTGATAAGTATTCATTTATCCCAAGTTATTGGGTGGCGACTCTAAAGGAAAATCTCTGAGATTAGTGCAAATTGAGTGAATATCTTTCAAATAATGAATACTAGGTCAAGGATGAGAATAGATCCTAAGAAAGTATTATATGGTGGACTTCCATCATCATCAAGGATGGAGATGTCTTGGAGGAAAAAGAAAAATCTAGTTAACATGGATGAGACCCCTCTGAGAGGTAGAGAGGGTAATATTAGGAGAGAAATAAATGTAGGTCAACACTCTCATGATGGGAATACTTTAGAATATGAAGAAGCAGCTGAAAGGGTACTAGAAACACCCACAGTCACCTCTACTTCAAGTGAAAGAGAAGAAACTAGTACTTCTAATTTAGATTCAGAAGATGCTCCTTCTGATATGTTGGCAAATGAAGAGAAGTTCATTTTGAAACAACTAGCCCTGGTTCAACAAATGAAGAAAGAAAGAGAAATGAGAAAGAAAAAGAGTGACCCTAAGAATGTGGATAAGAACAAAAGAAAGTATTCAAATAATCAAAGTATAAAAGATACTGAGAGGTCTCGGAGGGACCAAGAAATACCAGTCACTCATAAGGATCCTATTGCACAAAAGGATAAAGGAAAACAAAAGATGAGTGAAAGTAGGAATCAAGATCCTAAGTTTCAAAAGCCTTTAACTGAACAAATTTTCAAGTTGGACATTGATTTGGAAAAATTAAGAGTTGAAAAGGAAACTATGGAAAAAATGTTAGAGAAGGCTCAGATGGAGGCTTCCACTGTTGAAATGAAGAAAAAGATAGATTTTTTACAGTCCTCAAAATATGCTTATGCTGGCCCAGAGAATGTTACTGCTTCTAAAACAAGGGCCACTTCTACTAAGGAGGATGATATCTTTCAAAGGAAACCATTACACACTGAAAGATACAAACAATTTAATTTTGTTGGTATACCTAGATATCCTAATGCTTTTCCTAAAGATGTGGGTGATATAGGAGAAAAACTCCCTAAATTTGCAGGTAATAATGTTATATCTTGTGAAACACATCTTAGAAAATTCATTGATTTTGT